>ML415265.1:0-10438 GCA_005239525.1 Nicotiana knightiana
TGATTGGAATGATACATCGTTTTAAAATGGTGTTATTTGCTCATAAATGGGTTATAATTAGAAAACTTATAGATTATCGTGTCCATGGGCACGATTCTGGTGGCATGGTCACGATACGTAATCCCACTCGGGTGTGGAAACTCATGCCCCCGACCACAACTCCAAAACAATAATAAAATTATATGTATAATTGCGGGTGCATTTCATGTGGCACAGTTATAACGTGTCCAAAACAGACAAGTGTACGACATCGTGACTTGTTCCAAAAATAATTTAATAAATATTTAAAAGCTGTTCAAAAGATTATAAATGCACAATCGGTTTAAAACACATAATCAATCAGATAATTTAGGCCACATATTAATAGTAAGCGACCGTGCTAGAACCACGGAACTCGGGAATGCCTAACACCTTCTCCCGGGTTAACAGAATTCCTTACTCGGATTTTTGGTCGCAGACAAATCAAAACGGAGTCAAAATTCCTCGGTTTGGGATTTTTAATAAATAAACGGTGTCTCGGAACATCGTAAATAATCCGGGTGGAAAATCTGAAACATAAATAAATCCCAAATCTGAATAATGTCACTTAAAGTGAAAAACTCCCTTATTACCCTTCATTAATTCGGGGTAGTGAAAAAGGAGGTGTGACAACGGGTCTTTACAGGAACGGCCTGGGAGGATGGCCTCTACCAAAAGTACCCCTGCCTCCAGATGAGGCGTCACTGAATCCACCGGATTGGCAGGGTCTCTCGTCAGACCCCTCACTTTCCTGCCCAAGAACCATCTCGACTCGTCTAGCGACATTGGCCGCATCCTGAAATGAAATCTCGCTCATAGTATCCTTAGCCATCTGCAATCTAATAAGATGAGAAAGTCCCTCAATAAACCTCCTCACCCTCTCTCTATCTCTCTCTCTCAGTAGGAAGTAGAAGAATAGCACGACGGGCCAAATCCACAAAACGGGTCTCATACTGAGTAACAGTCATGCTACCATGCTGGAGATGCTCGAACTGTCAGTGGCGCTCCTCTCTCAAAGTGATAGGCAGAAACTTCTCTAAGAAGAGATGAGAGAACTGGTCCTACGTAAGAGCAGGCGACCCAGCTGTTCTGGTCAACAAACAATACCTCCCTCATTTCTTGGCGGAACCAGTCATCTAAAAAGCAGCAAAGTCGACCCCATTGGTCTCCAATATACCCATGATCAGGAGAACCTCATGAAGGCTATCAAGATACTCCTGGGAATCCCCTGAAGTAGCACCACTGAAATGGACTGGAAAGAGCTTAGTAAACCTATCCAATCTCTACAAAGCCTCAAAAGACTTAGCTGACCCATCACCGGGCTGTGCCGCAGCAACCGACTGAACTACCCCGACTGGATGAGCTGCTGGAGTTTGAAACTGGGAATCCATATGCTACGGAGTGTGGGTAGCAGGGTCTGGGCTCCTCCTCCATCCTGAGATAGACTGGTGCCATGGGGAATGCGACAGTCTGGTCCACACTCTCCATAAGGCCCACCAATCTAACCAAAGCATCCTGACGTACTAAGGTGGATATAAACCCCTCCGGGACCTGAGGCTCCACGATTGGGGATGCTGCTCGAGCTCTGGCACGCCCTTGGCCTCAACCTCTGCCCCTCGTAGGAGCTGCTGCTGGAGGCTCTTCTTGCTGCTCAACTGAAGAAGCGGTACGCGTTTTCTCCATCTGCGAGAGAATAAGAGTAGGAGAGTTCAATCAGTATTGAGAAAACAAAATCGCGCGACAAAGTTGGATAGAAGTGAATTTGTTCCTAAACTTCATAGTCTCTCGGAGATAAGTACAGACGTCTCTGTACCGATCCACTAGACTCTACCAAGCTTGTCCGTGAATTCTGAGACCTAGGAAACCTAGTTCTCTGATACCAACTTGTCACAATTCAAAATTCGCACCATCAGGATCGTGATGGCGCCTAACGTCACACATGATAGGCAATCCAACGTTAGAGGTTTTTTATCCAATTCTTTCCATTTTTAGTGATTATCAATAAACAAGAAAAATAAAATGAAATAAACATGAAGCTGTATAGATATCAATTTCATTTACATGCTAATTCTACCCATAATCCGAGGTCACCGTTCACTAACATATTAAGATTCTCTACAAACATTTATCCGAAAGAAATTACAACAATTTGTGAAGTAAAGTATAACAATAAGTATAAAAGGGTAGAAGGGGACGCCAGGGCCTGCGGATGCCAGCTGGACCACCTTGGGTCTCATAGTTGTATAATCTGTAGCCAACCTCTCGATCAGCAACTACCTACTCCAAAATCTGCACAAGAAGTGCAGAGTGCAGTATCAGTACAACTGACGCCATGTACTGGTAAGTACCGAGTCTAACCTCGACGAAAGAGTGACGAGGCTACGACAGGGCACTCATAATATAAGCTACATACAGTGAAGAATAAGACAGAAAAAAAAAGCATAATAATGTAGAAGAAGTAACTTGCAAGGAATAAATACAGAACCCAACGTGTCTCATCAGTACTCAGCAATAACAAACCCTTAAGTGAAATGCAAAACTACCGGACAATTTACATAGTTGAAGAAAGAACATAAGCACATAATTTGTTGCAGCGCATAACCCGATCCCACCGTACATATCACAATCCACCCTTATTTCTTCTTAATATGATAAATAACAAAATATAGATTAAATGTTGTGGCGCGCAACCTGATCCCCCCATATCATAATAAAAATAATCACGATTCACCGTTATATCACCACATTCCACCCTTATACACCTGTTGCGGTGTGCAACCTGATCCCACCGTATAATATCGATTCACCCTTATTCCTCCTCAATAGTTTACCCTTATTCCACATGTTGCGGCGTGCAACCCTATCTATTCATATAAATTACACAGGAAGTATAGAAGCTTTCACAAAATTAACACAAGACCCTTATCAATACTTAACTTCAGAACAAGGCAATTGGAAACCTTATACTCAATAAAACTCACATAAATAATACTACTCAGCGAGACCAATCCAGAATATCACAAAAAACAATTAAGAACATCTTAAGCAAGTAATAGGGGATAAGGAAACTACGGTACAAAAATTATCTTCAACAAGGAGAAATAATATCAACATGTAGCAATTAGGCATGGAAATACAAGTAGGCATGTAAATATTAAAGCAGAGAAGGAACAATACAATGAGAAGGGGAAGGAAAGAGGCAAAAAAGATAAATTGGCGGCGCATAAGTACTCGTCACCTCACATATAGGCCGCTCACATGATTTTTCATATACCAATTAAGGCAAGGATTCCTAATCCCTCAAGTCAAAGTTAGACACAACACTTACCTCGATCCACATGCCACTCACTGCTCATTAACGCTTTCCCTCTAGTTTCCACCTCCAAACCACTAATATCTAGCCATAATTAACTTAATAACATCAAATATTGCCAAAGCAATCAATTTCAATACATCAATTTAGGATTTCCAAATTTTCATCCAAAAATTCAAAAATCGACCCCGGGCCCGCTTGGTCAAAACTCGAGGTTCGGACCAAAGCCCATTCACCCCCAAGCCCAAATATGTAATTAGTTTCAAAATCCGACCCCAACCTCAATTTCCCAAACATCCCTAATTCTACCCAAACCCCCAATTTCTACCATGGAAATCCTAGATTTTTGGTTGAAAATTCATGGAATGCAATGGGTAATTGAAAGAAAATGGTTTGGAATCACTTACCAACACTTTGGGGAAGAAGTTAACTTGAGATAATCGCCCCTAGGTCATTTGGATTTTGAAAAATTGAAGAATGGCCTAAATCCCATTTCTGATTCTGTTTTTAAGTGCTGGGCGACAGTCCGCATCGCGATCAGGTGAAAAACACTATCGCGATCGCGAAGAGTTGCTTACTAAAGACTTACGTGATTGCGAGTCCCTCGTTGCGTTCGCGAAGGCTACACCCCCTGGCCTTCGCGTTCGCGAGCCCTTGCCCGCATTCGCGATGAAGAGTGGATGACCCCCACCCTCAAGTCCCAAATGCTACGCGTATGCGTTGAATTGGCCGCGATCGTGAAGGGTAAGGTCCCCATAGCTCCGCGTTCGCGACCCAATCTCCGCGTTCGCGTGAGTAAAGTCCTCCCCAACCCAGATCCCCCTTCGTGATTGCAAGAATGACTACACGATCGCAAAGCACATCACACCAGACACTAGATACAACATACAAACACACACACCATATTTTCTAAGTCCAAACATCTCGTAGCCTATCCGAAACTCACCCGAGCCCTTAGGGATCCAAACCAAACATGCACATAAGTCTAAAAACGTCATACGATGTTGATCGCGCTATCAAATCACCAAAATAACACCTAGAATTACGAATTTAGCATCAAATTAAATGAAATTTTCAACAAAGCTTTAGAATTTCTATTTTCCCAACTGAGCCTCTGAATCACGTCAAATTGACTATGTTTCTTATCAAACTTTACAGACAAGTCATAAATATTCTATTGAACCTGTACCGAGCTCCGAAATCCAAATACAAGCCCGATATAGAAAATGCTAAACATTAATAGATTCTTAAAACCATTTAATTTTCAACAAAAATTCATATCTCGAGCTAGGGACCTCAGAATTTGATTCTGGGCATACGCCCAGGTCCCATATTTCAATACGGAACCACCGGGACCGTCAAAACACGGGTCCGGGTCCATTTACTCAAAGCAATGACCGAAGTCAACTCAAATTAACTTTTAGGCAACAAATTCTTATTTTTGTCAACCTTCAACATAAAAGCTTTCCGAAAACACGCCCAGACTACGCACGCAAATCGATGAGGGTAAAAAAATAATACTTTTAAGGCTTAAGAGCGCAAAATCGAGTTCTAAGACATAAGATGACCTTTTGGGTCATCACATTCTCCACCTCTAAAACAACCTTTTGTCCTCGAACGGACATAGAAAAGTACCTGAACTGATGAATAGTTGGGGATATCCACTCCGCATGTCTTACTCGGACTCCTAAGTAGCTGCCTCAGCATGTTGACCTCTCCACTGCACTAGAATTGAAGGATAACTCTTTGATCTCAACTGATGAACCTGCCGGGCTAGAATAGCCACCGGCTCCTCCTCATAAGTCAACTCCTTGTCCAACTGAACGGAGCTGAAATCTAACAAGTGGGACAGGTCACCATGATACTTTCGGAGCATGGATACATAAAATACTTGATTAACTGTTGATAACCCCGGAGGCAACGCAAGCCAATAAGCCACCTCTCCCACTCTCTCGAGAATCTCAAAAGGTCTGATATATCTAGGACTCAACTTGCCCTTCTTTCCAAACCTCATGACACCCTTCAGGGGTGACACCCACATTAAGACACTCTCCCCGACCATGAATACCACATCACAAACTCTAAGGTCGGCATAACTCTTTTCTTAGACTGAGCACTGCAAATTCGATCATGTATAATCATGACCTTCTCAAGGTCCTCCTTTACTAGATCGGTACCCAACAACCGAGCCTCTCCCAGAAGGGTGATATGATCAAACCATCCAACTGGCGACAGACAACGTCTATCGTATAATGCCTCATAGGGAGCAATCTGAATGCTCCACTGGTAGCTTTTATTGTAGGCAAACTCTACAAGGGGCAAGAACTGATCCCACGATACTCCGAAGTCTATAACACAAGTGCGGAGCATATCCTCCAATATCTGAATAGTACGCTCGAACTGCCCGTGCGTTTGAGGATGGAATGTTGTGCTCAACTCAACCCGCGTATCCAAATCATGATGCACTACCCTCTAGAAATGCGAGGTGAACTGCGCACCTCGATCAGAAATGATAGACACAACACACCATGAAGACGGATGATCTCACGAGTATAAATCTCTGCCAACCTCTCCGAAGAATAGGTAGCTACCACAAAAATGAAGTGTGATGACTTAGTCAACCTATCCACAATGACCCAAACGGCATCACACTTCCTCTGATTCCGTGGGAGTCCAAAAGCAAAGTCCATAGTGATACGCTCCCACATCCACTCAGGAATCTCGATCTCCTGAAGCAAACCACCGGTCTCTGATGCTCATACTTCACCTACTAATAATTCAGGTACCGAGCTACATAAGCAACTATATCCTACTTCATCCTCCTCAACCAAAAATGTTGTCGTGAGTCCTGGTACATCTTGGCAGTGCCCGGGTGAATATAATAACGAGAACTGTGAGCCTCCGCAAGAATCAACTCATGAAGACCATCAACATTAGCCACACACACGCGACCCTGCATCATCAAAACTACGTCATCTCCAACAGTAACCTGCTTGGCACCACTATGGCGTACTGTGTACCTAAGTACCAACAAATGAGGTTCATCGAACTGCATATCTCTGATATGCTCAAACAATGAAGATCGAGCGACTGTGCAAACTAGAACACGACTGGACTCTGAAATATCCAACCTCACAAACTGGTTGGCCAAAGTCTTAACATCTGATGCTAGCGGCCTCTCACCGACTAGAATGAACTCAAGGATGCCCATACTCGCTGCCTTCCTGCTCAATGCACCGGCCACCACATTGGCCTTCCCAGGATGGTACAAGATGGTGATATCATAGTCTTTCAATATCTCCAACCACCTCTTCTGCCTCAAATTGAGATCCTTTTTCTTGAACAAATACTGAAGGTTGCTATGATCCGTGAAAACCTCACACGAAATGCCATAAAGATAGTGCCTCCAAATCTTCAGCGCATGAACAAGGTGCCAACTCTAAATCATGGACAGGGTAATTCTTCTCATGAACCTTCAACTGTCGAGATGCATATAAAATCACCCTGCCCTCCTGCATCAATACTTCTCCGAGCCCAACAAAGGAGGCATCATAATATACCGTGTAAGATCCTGAACCTGATGGTAACACCAACATAGGAGTTGTAGTCAAAGCTGTCTTGAGCTTCTGAAAGCTCGCTTCACACTCGTCCGACCATCTGAACGGGGCACCCTTCAGGGTCAACCTTGTCAACGGGGCTGTTATAGATGAAAACCCCTCCGCAAATCGATAGTAATAACCCCCCAAACCCACGAAACTCCGGATCTCCGTGGCTGAAGTGGGTCTAGGCCAGTTCTTGACTAACTCAATCTTCTTAAGATCTACCTGAATGCCCTCTGCTGATACAACGTGGCCCAAGGAATCCAACCAAAGCTCGCACTTCAAAAATTTAGCATAGAACTGGCTGTCCCTCAAAGTCTAGAGCACTATCCTAAGGTGTTGCTAATGCTCCTCCCAACTGTGGGAGTATATCAAGATGTCATCAATAAACACAATCACAAAGGAATCCGAATAAGGCTTGAACACTCGGTTCATCAAATCCATAAATGCTGCTGGGGCATTGGTTAACCCAAAGGATATCACCCGAAACTCAAAGTGCCCATACCGCGTCGGAAAAGTTGTCTTAGGGACATCGGATGCCCTAATCCTCAAGTGATGATAGCCAGATCACAAATCAATATTCGAAAACACCTTGGCACCCTGAAGCTGATCAAATAAATCATCAATCCTCGGCAATGGATACTTGTTCTTGATGGTGACTTTGTTCAACTGCCCATAGTCTATACACATCATTATAGTCCCAACCTTATTCTTCACAAACAAAACCGATGCACCCCAAGGCGAGACACTAGGTCTAATGAAGCCTTTATCAAGCAAGTCCTGCAACTGTTCTTTTAAATCTTTTAACTCTAGTGGGGCCATCTGGTATGGTGGAATGGAAATGGGCTGAGTGCCTAAAGCCAAATCAATACAAAAATCAATATCCTTGTCGGGTGGCATCCCCGGCAGGTCTACAGAAAATATCTCTAGAAACTCACAAACAACAGGCACAGAATCCATAGAAGGACCCTCCACACTAGAATCACGAAAATAAGTCAAATAGGCCAAACACCCCTTATCGACCATACATCGAGCCTTCATATAAGAAATAACTCTACTGGTAGAATGGCCAGGAGTCCATCTCCACTCTAATCGAGGCAACCCCGACAAGGCTAAGGTCACTGTCCTGGCGTGACAGTATAAAATAGTGTGATAAGGTGACAGTCAATCCATACCCAATATAAAATCAAAATCAACCATATCGAGAAGTAGAAGATCTGCACTGGTCTCAAGACTCCCAATAGTGACCACACACGAACAATATACACAATTTAAAACAACACATGCGCACATTTACAGGGGCAGTCAAAGAATCACGAGGCATAACCAAATATGAAGTAAAATAAGATGACACATAGGAGTAAGTAGACCCCGGATCAAATAGAACTGAAGCATCTCTATCGCAAACTGAAATAATACCTGTAATAATGGCATGAGATGACTCAGCCTCAGGTCTGGCTGGGAAAGCATAACATCGGGGCTGGGCCCCACCACTCTTAACCATATCCCTAGGACGACCTCTAGCTGGTTGGCCTCCACCTCTAATATTTTGGCCCCTGCCTCTGGCTGCCTGACCCCTGACTCTAGCTGGCTGAGCAGGCAATGCAGCAACTGGTGCCGGAACCATGGCACAAACTCTTATCTTGTGGCTGACCACCCAATAATCTCGGACAGGCCCTCCTAATATGCCCATAACCACAACACTCGAAACATCCATCCTAATACTGTGGCTGTGAAAACTGAGACTGACCCGAACGGTCCGATTGACCATGATAATAACTCTTAATAGGAGGTGTACTGATAGGAGCTGGTAGTGCACTATAGGCTAGCAGCCCAGAAGGAGGCACATAAGAACCATGACTCCCTGAAGAACCGTTGGATGCCTGAAGCGCTGAATGGAACGGCCTGGGAGGATGACAGATCACGCTCAACTATGTCTAATAAAAGACTAAACGGGCATTGCAAATATAATCCGGGGTATTATGCCCAAAGTCGATCCTACATGGAATTTACGTATCAATCAAGGCTTTAGAATATGCAACTTTTACTCAATCAATTCTCTCAAGACTTTTTAGTATAAATTGGTGATATTTTACTAATTCTACCGACAATAATAATAACTAGCAATTACTAACAATGTGTTGTAAACAATTATGATAAAGGTCTAAGGCTATGGTTTCCCCCGTTGGTGAACTTCCTTCTCGGATACTTCCTATAGTTTGATTAGTTGTCTCTATCAATCATGAACACTCTATCTACCATAAATCTCTCTCAAGTAATTATGATAATTTACTAGACGCACTCTCTCAAGTTACGCTAGCTAGATTGCATTACAGTTCACTTTAGATTGCACCCGAGGTATCGTTATCTCTAATCCAACCTCTAAACCCTCGGTTATGACTTTCGTCTATACTCTGGGAGTGGTGTTGTTCAAACAATTACCTAAATATGCACTCTCTCTCAAGTAGACACATAATTAATAGGGACAGCTAATTGAGGGCCCTTTCAATCAACTACAACAAGAACGTAGTTGAACAAATATAGATAAAAACCAATCAAAACTTTATTAATAACACAATAAATTCATCCCCCAAAGGGTTCCACCAAAACCCTATATTAAGAAAATTAGCTACTCATATTCATAAGAATCAATTCTAAAATAACTTGCATAATTGAACTACAAAATAATAAATAAAAGCTATAAAAATCAATGTTTGCTTCACTGAGTAGTAATCCACAGGTTTTTCTTCACTCCAATGGCTTTTTCTCCTTTTCAAGTTGTGTTTTTGGGTCTATTTATATGTTTGGGATAAACCCTAGCCGTATAGGAGACTTCTATTCCAACCGGGAAACACTTAAAACCTTTAAAACTCGAAATTGATCGGACCTTGGGACCCAGGCGTTTGGGCTCAAACGCCCCCTTAACGCCAGGGCAGACCTGGCTTTAGGGGTCTAACGCCCGGGTTGGCCTGGCTTTAAGGCCAAAATGCTCGGCTATAGCCCGGGTCACTCCTTTTCGACTCTTGAGCGTATTTTCGACGTTCATGATTCCATTTAGCTCGGTTTCCATCTCCAATGCACCTACACATGAAATAGACTTCATTATGCACATAAAAAGTGTATTTTTATCATTAACGCACATAAAATGTAAGGCATATAACTTGTTAAACCATGAATTCTAGCCACGCATCAATACCCCACACTTAAACATTTGCTCGTCCTCGAGCAATCAAACTACACTCATGTACACAACTTATTAAGCAATTCCCTTAACACGTTATACCAAGAATTTTTGAATTAGTTTAAGCACAAATGGGTGACATCCTCGCCTCAATAATCGACTCACATATACCATGCTTTATTCACAATCCACTCACTACTCTAACATATAGGTCAACAACATTAACTTTCCTTCATGAGTCATGTGCCCTCACCAAATCAAAGAGCTAGTTCCTCACAAAATAAAATTTAAGAACACTTAGGAACTCAAGATAGAAAGAATTCACTC
>ML415265.1:14972-36961 GCA_005239525.1 Nicotiana knightiana
TCGAGGTATCGTTATCTAAAATCCAACCTCTACACCTTCGGTTATGACTTTCGTCTATACTCCGGGAGTGATGTTGTTCAAACACTACCTAAATATGCACTCTCTCTCAAGTAGATACATAATTAATAGGAACAGCTTATTGAGGGCCCTTTCAATCAACTACAACAAGAACGTAGTTGAATAAATAGAGATTAATCAACCAATCAAAACTTTATTAATAACACAATAAATTCATCCCCCAACGGGTTCCACCAAAACCCTAGATTAAGAAAATTAGCTACTCATATTCATAAGAATCAATTCTAAAATAACTTGCATAATTGAACTACAAAATAATGAATAAAAGCTATAAAAATCAATGTTTGCTTCACTGAGTAGTAATCCACAGGTTTTTCTTCACTTCAATGGCTTCTTCTCCTTTTCAAGTTGTGTTTTTTGGGTCTATTTATATGTTTGGGATAAACCCTAGCCGTGTAGGAGACTTCTATTCCAACCGGAAACACTTAAAACCTTTAAAACTGACCGGACCTCGGGACCCAGGCGTTTGGGCTCAAACACCCCCTTAACGCCGGGGCAGACTTGGCTTTAGGGGTCTAACGCCCCACTAATTCCCGGGTTGGCCTGGCTTTAAAGCCAAAACGCCCGGCTATAGCTTGGGTCACTTCTTTTCGACTCTTGAGCGTATTTTCGACGTTCATGCATCCATTTAGCTCGGTTTCCATCTCCAATGCACCTACACATGAAATAGACTCCATTATGCACATAAAAAGTGTATTTTTATCATTAACGCACATAAAATGTAAGGCATATAACTTGTTAAACTATGAATTCTAGCCATGCATCAATGACCTCTACCAAAAGTACCCCTGCCTCCAGATGATGCGCTGCTGAATCCACCGGAATGACGGGGTCTCTTGTCAGACCCCTCATTTCCCTATCCAAGAACCATCTCGACTCGTCCGGCGACATTGGCCGCATCCTAAAATGAAATCTCACTTCCAGTATCCTTAGGCATCTGCAATCTAATAAGCTGAGAAAGACCCTCAATAACACTCCTCACCCTCTCTCTCTCTCTCTCTCTCTCTCTCTCTCTCTCTCTCTCTCTCTCTCTCTCTCTCTCAGTAGTAAGCAGAAGAATAACACGACAGGACAAATCCACAAAATAGGTCTCATACTTAGTAAAAGCCATGCTACCTTGCTGGAGACGCTCGAACTATCAGCGGCGCTCCTCTCTCAAGGTAATAGGCAGAAACTTCTCTAAGAAGAGATGAGAGAATGGCCCTAAGTAAGAGAAGGCGACCCAGCTGGTCTGATCAACAAATAAGCCCTCCCCCATTTCTTGGCAGAACTAGTCATCTAAAAAGAAGCAAAGTCGTCCCCATTGGTCTCCAATATACCAATGTTCAGAAGAACCTCATGATGGCTATCAAGATACTCCCGGGATCCTCTAAAGTAGCACCACTGAAATGGAATGGAAAGATCTCAGTAAACCTATCCAATCTACACAAAGCCTCAAAAGACTTAGCTGACCCATCAACGGTTGTGCCGCAGCAACCGACAGAACAACCCCGACTGGATGAGCTGATGGTGTCTGAAACTTGGGATCCATCTGCTCCGGAGTGTGAGTAGCAGGAGTCTGGGCTCCTCCACCAGCCTGAAGATACAGATGGTGCTATGGGGAACGCGCCAGTCAAGGCCACACTCTCCATAAGGCCCACCAATCGGACCAAAGCATCCTTAAGTACTAGGGTGGCAATAAACCCCTCCGGGACCTGAGCTGGTCCGGCAGGAATAGTCTGAGCTGGAACCTCCTCATGGAACTCTACTTGAGGCTCCACGACTAGGGCTGCTGCTCAGGCTCTAGGCTGAGCCCTGCTCCTGCCTGGGCCTCTAGCACGGCCTTGGTCTCGACCTCTGCCCCTCGTAGGAGCTACTGCTGGAGGCTCTACCTGCTGCTCAGATGAAGAAGCGGTACGCGTTCTCACCATCTGCGAGAGAATAAGAGTAGGAGAGTTCAATCAGTATTAAGAAAACAAAATCGTACAACAAAGTTGAATAAAAGTGAATTTATTCCTAAACTTCATAGCCTCTGGGAGATAAGTACATACGTCTCTGTACCGATCCCCCAGACTCTACTAATCTTGTCCGTGAATTGTGAGACCTAGGAAACGTAGTTTTCTGATACCAACTTGTCACAACATGAAATTCCCACCATCGGGATCGTGATGGCGCCTAATGTCACACATGCTAGGAAAGAAAACGTTAGAGGTTATTTATCCAATTCTTTCCATTTTTAGTGATTATTAATAAACAAGCAAAATAAAGTGAAATAAATGTGAAGCTGTATAGATATCAATTTCATTTACATGCTACTTTTACCTAAAATCCGAGGTCAGAATTCACTAACATACTAAGATTCTCTACAAACATTTGTCTGGAAGAAATTACAACAATTTGTGAAGTAAAGTAGAACAGTAAGTATAGAAGTGTAGAGGGGAACGCCAGGGCCTGCGGACGCCGGCGAGACAACCTTGGGTCTCATAGTTGTATAATCTGTAGCCAACCTCTCGATCAGCCACTACCTGCTCCAAAATCTGCACAGGAAGTGCAGAGTGCAGTATCGGTACAACCGACCCCATGTACTGGTAAGAGCCGAGCCTAACCTCGACGAAGGAGTGATGAGGCTAGCGGGACACTCATAATATAAGCTGCATACAGTGAATAATAAGACAGAACAGAAAGCATAATAATGTAGAAGCAGTAACTTGGAAGGAATAAATATAGAACCCAACGTGTCTCATCAGTATTCATCTATAACCAACCCTTATGTGAAATAAAGCTACCGGACAACTTAAATAGTCGAAGAAAGAACATAAGCACATAAACCGTTGCAGCGTGCAACCCGATCCCACCGTACATATCACAATCCACCCTTATTTCTTCTTAATATCATAAATAAAATAATATAGATAAAATGTTGTAGCGAACAAACTGATCCCACCATATCATAATAAACACAATCACGATTCACCCTTATATCACCATATTCCACCGTTATTACACCTATTGCGGCGTGCAACACGATCCCACCGTATAATATCAATTCACCCTTATTCCTCCTCAATATTTCACCCTTATTCAACCTTTTGCGGCATGCAACCCGACCCCACCATATTAATATCAATTACACAGACAGTATAGAACTTTTCACAAAATTAACACAAGACCCTTATCAATACTTAACTTCAGAACAAGGCAATTGGAAACCTTATACTCAATGAAACTCTACACAAATAATACTACTCAGCAAGACCAATCCAGAATGTCACTAAAACACAAATAAGAACAGTTTAAGCAAGTAATAGGGGATAAGGAAACTACGGTACAACAATTATCTTCAACAAGGAGAAACAATATCAACAGGTAGCAATTAGGCATGGAAATACAAGTAGGCATGTAACTATTAAAGCAGAGAAGGAACAATACAAAGAGAACGAGAAGGAAACAGGTAAAACAGATAAATTGGTGGCACATTAGTACTTGTGACCTTACATATATAGGCCGCTCACATGATTTTTCATATAGCAATTAAGGCAAGGATTCCTAATCCCTCAAGTCAAAGTTAGACACAACACTTACCTCGATCAACATGCCACTCACTGCTCAATTAGCGCTTTTCCTCTAGTTTCCACCTTCAAACCACTCGTATATAGCCATAATTAATTTAAAAACATCAAATATTGCTAAAGAAATAAGTTTCAATACATATATTTAGGTTTTCCAAATTTCCCCCCAAAAAGTCAAAAATCAACCCCGGGCCCGCTTGGTCAAAACTCTAGGTTCGCACCAAAACACATTCACACATTCACCCCCGATCTCGAATATGTAATTAGTTTCGAAATTCGACCGCAAATTAAGTCCTAAATCCCAATTTTTCCAAAAATCCCTAATTCTACCCAAACCCCCATTTTTACCATGGAAATCCTAGATTTTTTATTGAAAATTCATGGAATGCAATGGATAATTGAAAGAAAATGGTTTGGAATCACTTACCAACACTTTGGGGAAGAAGTTAGCTTGAGAGGATCGCCCCTAGGTCGTTTGGCTTTTGAAAATTTGAAGAATGGCCTAAGTCCCATTTCTGATTCTATATTTAAGAGCTGGGTGACAGTGTGCATCGCGATTGCGTAAACACTATCGCGATCACGAAGAGCTGCTTACTAAAGACTTACGTGATCGCAAGTCCCTCATAGCGTTCCTGAAGGCTACACCCCCTAGAATTCATGTTCGCGAGACCTTATTTGCGTTCGCGATGAAGAGTGGCTGACCGCCTCCCCCAGGTCCCAAATGCTACGCGTTCGCATTGAACTGGCCGCAATTGCGAAGGGTAAGTCCCCTACAGCTCTGCGTTCGCAACCCAATCTCCGCATTCGCGTAGGGTAAAGTCCTCCCCATCCCAGATCTCCCTTCGCGGTCGCAAGAATGGCTACGCGATCGTGAAATACATCACACTAGACATCAGATACAACAAACACACACCAGATTTTTTAAGTCCAAACATCCCGTAGCCTATCTGAAACTCACCCGAGCCCTCGGGGCTCCAAACCAATCATGCACACAAGTCTAAAAACATCATATGAACTTGCTCGCGCGGTCAAATCGCAAATATAACACCTACAACTACGAATTTAGCATCAAATCAAATGAAATTTTCAAGAAAGTTTTAGAATTTCTATTTTCCCAACTGAGCGTCCGATTCACGTCAAACTGACTTTGTTTCTTACCAAACTTCATAGACAAGTCATAAATATTATATTGAACCTTTACCGGGCTCCTGAACATAAATACAGGCCCAATCTCAAAAATTCCAAACATTAATAGATTCTTCATACCATTTAATTTTCAACAAAAATTCATATCTCGAGCTAGGGACCTCGAAATTCGATTCTGGGCATATGATTAGGTCCCATATCTCAAAACAGACCCACCGGGATCGTTAAAATACGGGTTTGGATCCGTTTACTTAAAACGTTGACAAAAGTCAACTCAAATCACCCTTTTAAGGCAACAAATTCTTTTTTTCTCAACTTTCAACGTAAAAGCTTTCCAAAAACACGTCCGGACTGCGCACGTAAATCGAGGAGGGTAAAAACTGAGATTTCTAAGGATTAAGATCACAGAATTGAGTTCTAAAACATAAAATGACCTTTTGGGTCATCGCAGCCCTTCTACACGAACACGAGACCCATCTCGCGATCGCGATGCACACTGACCCCCAACCTTCGCGAACGCGTTGCTCTCTTCGCAAACGTGAAGGAAAACTCCTCGTCTGCCTCCAGATGCCCTTCACAAATGCGAGACCTCTCTCACAAATGCATATAAGGAAACCAGTAACATGCAAATCATCAGTCTTCAGCTAAAATACCAAGTTCAAAATTGATCCGTAGACCATCAAAAACTCACCCCAGGCCCCCGGAAGCTCAATCAAACATACCACCAAGTCCCAAAACATTATACAAACTTAGTTGCGCCCTCAAATAATCTCAAACAACATCAAAAAATGAATCCCACCCAAATTGAAGCCTATAGTAACTATGGAAATTCCAACTTCTACATGGAACTCTACCTGAGGCTCCACGACTGGGGTTGCTAATCGGGCTCTGGGCTGAGCCCTGCCCCTACCTTGGCCTCTAGCATGGCCTTGGCCTCGAACTCTGTCCCTCGTAGGAGCTGCTGCGGAGGCTCTGCCTGCTGCTCAGATGAAGAAGCGGTGCACGTTCTCGCCATCTGCGAGAGAATAAGAGTAGGAGAGTTCAATCAGTATTGAGAAAACAAATCGCACGGCAAAGTTGAATAAAAGTAAATTTATTCCTAAACTTCATAGCCTCTGGGAGATAAGTACAGACCTCTCAGTACCGATCGCCCTGTTGCTCCCCCTTTGTTCCTCTCCTTTCGGATTAGTCAGGGTTTTTGACATTATTGGGACAACTCATTTCCTTTTGGGAAAAAGGGATGTACGGAATTTGAAGAGTCGCCACCTAACGAATTAAGATGCGTTAGGGCACCTATTACGGGTCATTTATAACACTAATTGTATAACCAGAAATTGGGTAAGGGCTTGAAGTTACTTCAAAGGGGAAGGTGTTAGGCACCCCTCGAAGTCCACAACTGTGGGTCCCGGCCAAACTTACTTTGTGAATTAATCAGGTGCAAATAAGCAGTCTAAGCAGATATATGTAAACAAGTAAAAGTTTTAACAGATTAGCAATCTAAGCATACATATGTAAACAAGTAAAGGTTTTAACAGATTAGCAGTCTAAGCACACATATGTAAATGGGTGAAAGGAGTCCTAAGTTATTTATCCTATAGGATCATAGCCATGAAATGCCTGGTAATCACTCCTCAATGAGGGGCTACACATTGCATTAGCGCACAGGTCATCATATCCTTTTCTACCCATTATCCCTCCCCTTAGCGGTTATATAAGCGAGTTGATTAACGAACTCTAAATGTGTTGTTACCCATCCTTCCTTTGGGTCCCGAATGAGTTTAGGACCTCTACATCTAGGTAGTTCAAGACAACCCCTAAGGTATTCAAAAGCGAAAAATCTAGGCGACAACATATAACACATAGGACAATCAAATAGGGGCAGCAGTTAAGGGGCTCATGTTTGCCTCCACATATATAGACAAATAAGCAGCACGCCTCAAACACAAATTCAGGTAATTTCAGAGAAAGACTCCTAGGACAGGATGTCTAGGTGAACATCAATATACAAAATATGTAACACTGTTTTACAAATTCAATAGCAAGGTCCTAATCAGTTTGCCTACTGTTTTTAAAAAATACTGTAAAACTTAGCAGTAAACAATCAAAAATACAGTTTCCAATTTTATGCAAGGAGATTAGTTACCTAAGGCTTGCCTAGGCGTGGGACTATATGCAATCACAGTTACAGGAGCTATTTAAACAATTTGAGATTATTTAAACCTATGAGCATGTTGATCTAGGTGATACAGATTGTAACAAGTGATTTATACTAATTTGTATTTAGAGACAATAATACCTACGCGTGAGGCTGTTTTAAAACCTTTTCATGGGCAGTTATTTATCTAGTCGAAATAGGCATGATTCAAAACAGATGCAAACAGAGTCCTAAGAACAGGATATCCAATGCACATAGAGAATGACTATTTTTTATTAAGTCAGGACTATTAACCCAGTAGCCGGATCTCTAAGTGAAAGTACTTATGCATAATTAAAGCGAGGAATAGTGATATGTAGTATACTGAAGCAATAAATGTGAAGACTCTAAGAGCAGGATATCTAATGCACAGGTTTATCATGGTCTGAATGCAAATAAACACGTCAACCCTAGAACATTATTTCTAATGCAGATTTTCAGAATGTAAGGCCTATAGACATGATTTCTACCTGGCTTTACCCACACTATTACATATCTACCCTCATTTTTCATTAGTCACCCCAATATCTGTTTACAAATAATTATTACATTCTAATGATTGAATAAATTACATAAATAAACTATAAATTAAGCTATAGGGAGCCTGAAATAGGCCCAAGGAAAACATGGGAATGATGGGCCTTCAGTAGTCTCAAATGCCAAGGATTTCATAGCCAAGTTTGTGTCCAGGTGTGTCAGAGTTCCCTAAGGACCTCAAGGATCTCGGGCAGTGCTTACACCTAGACTTTTCACAAAAGGGATTGAGTAACTGCAGTGTGGAAGGGCCAGCCTCAGTGTGCCAGAGTTCAAAGGAATCTCAGGGGATTCCAAGGCAGTACACACACTGGAGGGGCAGAACCTAATGATCTACGAGTAAATTGAGAGTGTTTGACATAGTTTTGAAAAGGTTTTGTTTTTGGTAAAATAGTATGAAGAGGACTCTAGGAGTGAAAAGGTTTTAAAAATAAGAGATAGTTTAGTGGTAAATAGTTTAAGTAAAAGTATTGAGACACTTTTGAAATCAGAGTACAAATCAATTGGGAATACTTAGCAAACAGATTCCAAACAAGGATTGAGAGGATTAGGGACACATAGAATACACATCAGTGTATGGTGGAGCACATAAACAACAGGATGCATAGAAATTTCAAGAGTTTTAATAAGTTAGTTATAAAGGGGTAGGTGATTGAGACATAGAGCAAAGATTTCAGTAAAGCCACATAAACACTGAACATTATTAGGCATACAACTAGAGTTAGTTTGTAATACTATACAACTTAGCAAAGAAGATTAAGTGAGCACCTAAGTGAACAGACTAGGCAAACATCACAAGTATTCATTAGTTAAACATGCTAACATACTGCACAAACAGATTGAAACATGCTTGGTAAAGCAGTAGGCAGAAGTAGACACACTAGTCACAGATAGAACAAAATTCAGATATGCTAGGTGAAATAGTACTTAGGCAATGTAATTTAGACATGCTGAGCAACAAGATAGTAAACACGAAACATGATTGGAAATCATTACACATGAATTAAAACAGCAATGAAACACGTAGAATTTTGGACTTTGGAAGTGAATTAGGACATACCAGTTAAGGAGGGAAAGCATAGAGTATAGAGCAGAAGTTGTATAATAACTAGCTTTGACTTACAGCTGGCTAGATCATGAATGATTGTAAGTAACAGAGGAGAACAAAGAGAGATTTTAAGTGTGAGAGAGTTTGTCGAACTAGTCTTGTGTCTGGTAGTGTGAAGAGAGGAGAGTATATATAAGAGTCGAGGGCAAAGTAAAATAAGGTAAAGGAAATAAATATTCAGCAATTAGAGATCACATAATCAATCACACAAAGAGGTTCAGCACAACTTCCCTTAATTAAGGGCAATTAGCAACCGGTAATGACCGGAATTAATTAAGGCAAGAGGTTCAAGTCAGGCCAAATAATGGAGTAAATAATCAGGGGTCTAATTAAGGAAAGAATCATGTAAAGGAATCAGTAAATATGCGGCGGTCAAACAAGGCAAGAACGACTAATTTAAGGTCATAATCATAGAAACATGCAAGACTCAGGAATACTGATTCTTAATAGAGCAAATCAATCAACAGATTAACAACAATTCTGGATAGAATATATCGATTCCCATAAATAAAAATAGACTAAGTAAGACTTCATAAACACAGAGAAATTAGCCGAAAAATTGATTCAAAAACCTTAATAAAGATTAGTTAGGGAAAAAATCACAGAGCAATGAATTTGACAAAGGAAAATCGTGTAAGTCAAATATACAGAGTGAATCAATACGACTGGTAACAATTGAATAAAAAAATTAATTTTTAAAATAATTAACTAATTATAAAAAGTGATTTTCATGCATAGAAATATTTTAAAA
Organism: Nicotiana knightiana; assembly: GCA_005239525.1. Classification (NCBI taxonomy): domain Eukaryota; kingdom Viridiplantae; phylum Streptophyta; class Magnoliopsida; order Solanales; family Solanaceae; genus Nicotiana; species Nicotiana knightiana. The sequence continues at coordinate 24,332 of ML415265.1, forward strand.
ATAGTCATTTAGTATTTTAAAATACAATGGACTAATTTCTGATAAAATAACGCAAAAAATTGTATGCATGGGCTTCAATTGCAAAGTTATTGCAATTATAACCCAAAAGTGTCAATTTGGCTATTTATGAAATTATTTGGACTTAATAAGACTATAAATAGTAATATTAAATCAAGAAATATTTTTAAATCATTTGTGATGCAATTTTATTATTATTTATTAGAAATAAAATACTTAGCAAATTAATAAAAAATATGAAAAATTATGGAAAAATACCAATTGATGCTAATGCATGATTTTAAAGACATGCAATTAAAAAAAATTATTTTGGTAAAAATTGGGTATCAACAGCTGCCCCTCTTTACCCGAAAAGGTTGAAAGAGTTGTCGGGTAAAGACATGATGGCCAATTTTGACCGAGCGAAATGGGTTGAGAGATTTAGGCCGCACTCTGGCTTCTGAGCTGCCAACATATCCCTGGTTTTAAAGGAATCAGGCCGTGTGTAGTTCTGGATTCATCGGCGGAATATATCGATGAAGTCATCACAAGAACGGACACAATGTTTCGGGATAGGCGAAGGATTGGTTATGGTGAGAGGCCATGTTTTGAGATAACTGAAGGAACTGGAGCGGGATCGCTCCCGCTGGGATAGTAGTTGCTTGCCGGGTTACCTGCAAATAGAGATACTACAAGCATATATTGTGCGGAAATTTAAACATGATGTAGGTTCCCTTCGGGCCATGGATGACGTCCTTAGACCATGACGTCCTGGGCCATGAATTGTTTGGTGAGAGACTCGCAGGCCATGAAATGATGTTCTCGGTCCATGAGGATGGTGCCTCTAAACCATGACACCTTTGAATAATTATATGCAAGTTTGAGAGATCCTCAGACATTACATGGTGTCTTCCGGCTATGAGGATGATTCCTTTGGACTATCACGCCTTTGGACAGATTGGCGATATTTCAGCCCATGAGATGCTATAATATGATGTCAACAAGACAAGGCTTAGTCCTGTGAAGGGCAGATCTTATCCCAAAAGAAGAGAAAATTAGATAATGTTGGAGAGACAACGCTTAGTCTCAGCGAAAGAATGTAAATTGGAGGCAGAGCTTAGCCTCATGCAGGTATGGAGATAGATCTTAGTCTCATGCAAATGAAGGCAGATATTAGCCTTATGCAGATGGAGGCAGAGCTTAGCCTCATGTAGGATGCGGAGGTAGAGCTTAACCTCAGGCAAGATGCGGGACAGGGCTTAGTCCCATGCAAATGAAGGCAGCGATTAGCCTTATGCAAATGGAGGCAGAGATTAGCCTTGTGTAGATAGAGGCAGAGCTTAGCCTCATGCAAGATATGGAGGTAGAGCTTAACCTCATGCACGATGTGGAGACAGATCTTAGTCTCATGCAAATGAAGGCAGAGATTAGCCTTATGCAAATGGAGGTAGAGATTAGCCTTGTGCAGATAAAGGCAGAGCTTAGCCTCTTCCAAGATATGGAGGTAGAGCTTAACCTCATGCACGATGTGGAGACAGAGCTTAGTCTCATGCAAATGAAGGCAGAGATTAGCCTTATACAAATGAAGGCAGAGATTAGCCTTATGCAGATGGAGGTAGAGCTTAGCCTCATGTAGGATGCGGAGGTAGAGATTAACCTCATGCACGATGTGGAGACAGCGCTTAGTCTCATGCAAATGAAGGCAGAGATTAGCCTTATGCAAGATGCGGGACAGGGCTTAGTCCCATGCAAATGAAGGCAGATATTAGCCTTATGCAGATGTCGAGGTAGAGCTTAACCTCATGCAAGGAAAGGCAGCGTTTAGCCTTATGCAGGAGAGTAGAATGAATAGTAGGTAATAGCAGAGTTTCTTAGCTGGTAGCAGATTCCAGTATTGCGGTTGTTGTGAATATTTTGACTTCGAGGCAGGTATATTCTTTGTCCCTGCATCCAAAGAAAAACCGTCAGTTCTGTAAATAGGGGAGGTTGGTTCGTGTCTCCGCCGGCTTTGCTTGACATGCTTTGCTTGACTGAAGATCCTGTTCAAATTATCGAGGGTAGCGTTTGCTAAACAGATCTATTTTACAAGCAAGCATGCATAGTTTTGTAAAGACATAGTAAAAATGTACTTTAAGAATTTTATATGAACCGACGACCGTGACAAGATCCGAGACATTGCAACCTCTTTTGCTATGGAATTTTGAGGGTCCTCCTCAAAATTCTTCACCAGTTAGATGGATTGAAATCTCTGACTGTTGTACATGCTGCAATCGGCTGACCTTGCTTCGGAATTTTGAGGGTCCTCCTCAAAATTATGCCCCAGTTTCCAATTGTGGGGGAAATAAGATCTTTATTGGTTTGTGACCAAACCCACAAGGATGCCTACGTATCCCCTCTTAAATGGGAATCAGGTCGAGCGGAGTTCAATTTACATCATTTGAGAAAACCATAAAGAGTTACACATAGTATCATTTGACAACATCTGAGTTGATCGGTTTTGGCCAGACTTATCTGTCTATTTCTACAAGTATGATAGCTCTTCATGTCAATACCATATGAACCATATATAGACCCTGCCAGTTGGGAGAGAATTTCCCTTTGGCTTTATCTTGATGCAGAAAGATCTTCTTCAACACCAGCTGCCCCGATGTGAACTGTCTAGGCTTGACTCTTTTGTTGAAGGCTCAGGTCATTCTGTTCTAATAAAGTTGTCTGTGACAAAGTGCATTCATTATTTTCTCGTCTATAAGGGCTAGTTGCTCATAACGGCTCCTTATCCATTCTGCATCGCTGGGCGCAGCTTCTTGTATGATTCTCAAGGAAGGAATCTCCACTTCGACAGGAATAACAACTTCCATACCATAAACCAGTAAGTAAGGAGTTGCCCCGGTTGATGTGCGAACTGTGGTGAGGTATCCCAATAAGGCAATCGTGCCACTGTTTGTGATTTTCTACCATCTTTCTCAGTATCTTCTTGATATTCTTGTTGGCAGCCTCAACAGCTCTATTCATCTGAGGTCTATAGGCTGTGGAATTATTGTGCTTGATTTTGAAAGTCTCGCACATGGCCTTCATCAGGTCACTGTTGAGATTGGAAGCATTTTCGGTGATGATTGATTCCGGAACTCCGAACCGACAAACAATCCGGTCGCAGAAAAAGTCTGCCACGACTTTCTTAGTCACTGCTTTGTAAGATGCTGCTTCGACCTATTTTGTGAAGTAATCAATAGCTACCAAGATGAACCTGTGCCCATTTGAGGCGGTGGGCTCGATCGGATCGATGACGTCCATTCCCCAGGCGGCGAATGGCAAAGGTGAGCTAGTTGCATTGAGCTCATTCGGTGGTACTTTTATCATATCTGCATGTACCTGACATTGGTAGCACTTCCGAACATACTGGATGCAGTTTGTTTTCATATTCATCCAGAAATAACCGACTCTGAGTATCTTTTTGGCCAAGACAAAACCATTCATATGCGGGCCGCAGGTCCCAGCATGTATTTCTTCAAGTATCTTAGAAGCCTTATTTGCGCCAACACATCTCAGTAATCCCAAGTCGGGAGTTCTCCTGTATAAGGTTCCTCCGCTGTGAAAGACACTGTTGGACAACCTCCGAAGCGTACGTTTCTGTGTATGATTCGCATGCTCTGGGTACTCCCCTTTTTGACAAGTATTACTTGATGTCGTGGTACCAAGGCTTCCCGTCTGCTTCCTCTTCAACATAGGCACAATATGCTGGCTGGCTATGGATCTTCACTGGAATAGGATCAATAAAGTTTTTGTCCGGATGCTGTATCATGGATGATAATGTGGCCAGTGCATCGACAAACTCGTTCTGAATTCTGGGGACGTGCCGAAATTCTGTCTTTGTGAACCTCTTTCTCAATTCCTGCACATGGTGCAGATATGGCAATATCTTGGAATTCTTGGTGGCCCATTTTCCTTCTACTTAGTGTATAAGCAAATCTGAATCGCCGATTACCAGAAGCTTTTGAATATTCATGTTGATGGCCATGTTGAGTCCTAGTATGCAAGCTTCATACTCCACCATGTTTTTGGTGCAAGTAAATATGAGTTTGGCAGATACTGGATAGTGTTTGCCAGTTTTCGATACCAAAACAGCTCCAATGCCGACTCCTTTGAAATTTGCCGCTCCATCAAAGACCATCCTCCAACCATCGTAGGATTCAACAATGTCTTCTCCTATGAACAATACTTCTTCATCGGGAAAATACGTTTTCAAGGGTTCGTATTCTCTTCCCACAGGATTTTCTGCAAGATGATCTGCCAATGCTTGTCCCTTGACCGCTTTCTGAGTCACATAGATGATGTCGAACTCACTCAGTAGGATTTTCCACTTAGCCAGCTTGCCAGTGGGCATGGGTTTCTGGAAGATATACTTCACAGGATCTATCCTTGATATGAGATATATTGTGTAGGCACAAAAGTAGTGTCTCATCTTCTGAGTGACCCAGGTTAGAGCGCAACAGGTACGTTCCAGTAGAGAATAATGTGCCTCGTATGGAGTGAACTTCTTACTCAAATAATAGATAGCTTCCTTTCTCCCTGTCTCGTCATGCTGCCCTAGAACACAGCCGAAAGCTCCCTCTAGTACTGCAAGGTAGAGTAATAAGGGTCTACCTGGCTCTGGCGGAACCAAAACAGGTGGCCTCGATAGGTATTCCTTGATTTTGTCAAAGGCCTTTTGACAATCCTCGGTACATTTGGTTGCATCGTCTTTATTTAACATCTTGAAGATTGGTTCACATATGACTGTGGACTAGGCTATGAACCGCCTGATGTAATTTAGCCGTCCCAGAAAACTCATTACATCATTCTTGTTTTTTGGTGGTGGCAGCTCCTAGATAGCTTTGACTTTTGATGGATCCAGTTCTATTCCTCGATGGCTGATGATGAACCCAAGCAATTTTCCGGCAGGAACCCCGAATGCACACTTTACAGGGTTTAATTTCAAGTTGTATTTTCGCAATTTGTTGAAGAACTTCCTCAAATCTACTATATGATATGTGGATTTCTTCGACTTGATGATGACATCTTCCACATATACCTTGATCTCCTTATGTATCATGTGATGGAAGATAGTAGTCATAGCCCTCATGTAAGTGGCCCCAGAATTCTTTAGGCCGAACGGCATCATCTTATAACAGTATACTCCCCACGGCATGATGAAAGTCGTTTTCTCAGCGTCCTCCTCGTCCATCCAGATCCGATGGTAACCGGCGAAGCAATCTACAAATGACTGGAGCTCATGTTTGGCACAATTGTCGATTAGGATGTGTATGTTTGGAAGAGGGAAATCATCTTTTGGACTGGCTCCGTTGAGATCCCGGTAATCGACGCGAACTCTGACCTTTCCATCCTTCTTTGGAACTGGCACGATGTTGGGTATTCAACCACCCTAAGGACCTTGGCGTTGATTTTTTTGGTGACTTCCTCCTTGATTTTCAAACTCATATCAGGTTTGAACTTCAGGAGCTTCTGCTTCACCGGTGGGCACATTGGATTGGTGGGCAACTTGTGATCCACGATGGATGTACTTAGTCCGGTCATATCATCGTACAACCATGCAAACACGTCTTCATACTCCTTCAGGAATTGTGTATACTGTTCTTTCTCTGGCGGTGATAAGTGGATGCTAATGCGGGTTTCTTTGACACTCTCTGAATCTCCCAAGTTGATTACCTCGGTCTTGTCCAGATTAGACTTAGGCTTGTTCTCAAAGTCCTACTTCTCTGACGATTTCCTCAGGTATGATATCCTCTTCTGAATCACTGTCCTTTTGTTGCGTTGTTTCATTGCATGTCACAATCATTGGTTCATCAAGACAAGAAATAGTAACACTGTATAGGTAAAAGTATGAGAGAAAAAATAATAAATATCGATTCATTAAAACATAAAAAGCAATTTTCAATAATTTAAACAAACGTTTCGGAACATTGGTAACTTTATTTAAAACGGAATGCAAGAAAGAGAAATCATTTTCTTGGAAAGCAAAATAAATAATGTTGTTCAGCCTTGCTACCCCGGGACTCGTCGCGCCTTGGATGGTCTGATAGTCCAACTTTTGAGGAACGATCCCTTGTTCACAGCTTGGATGGTAGGGCCTTCCTCCTCCTCCTCCTCCTCCTCAACGATGACACAACAATCCATATCTTCGTCTTCCAAGAATAAGTTCCTTAAGGCTGCTAATTCTTCCTCCTCCTCTGGTCCCCCTATGACGTCGACTTGCTATAAAGTCTGTTCCAGGTGCGGTATGGGCTGCTCCAATGGATAGTAGGGACCGCGCCATGGTGGCGTCCAGTCATCGTACTCTTGCCAAGTGTACTGGTAGCCCAGGCCAAAGGTAGTACCGTGGCGCTTGAGCCGTATTGGCTCAGAAATGCCTTGAAGATTCTTACGGAGATCCTTGCCGGGTTTGTATCCCCTCCAATTCATCACGCTTTAAATATTTCTATTCCACCACTTATCCTTGTCTATTGCATTTACCCGCTCGATGTGGTGGTATGTTTCTCCACTAAGCCTTCTTCTACCTTCAATTACCGGGGTAGTCTGGCGGCTGTAGATGGGGTTGCTCCCATCCCCATGGATAATGACTTCCTGATGATTCCACTCGAATTTTACCACCTGATGCAAAGTTGAGGCCACAGCCCCAGCAGCATGTATCCATGTTCGTCCTAGTAATAGATTATAGGACGCGGATATATCTAACACCTGAAATTCAACCTCAAACCATGTAGGCCCCATCTACAAATAGAGACTGATTTATTCAATGGTGGACCTTTGAGACCTGTCGAAAGCCTTTACATTCATGGATCCTTCTCGTATTTCGTACAGTCCCTTGCCCAACCTCTTTAGTGTTGTCAATGGGAAAATGTTAAGGCTGGACCCTCCATCAATCAGAACCCTGGTAATGAAGTAATCTTCACATTGCACGGTAATGTAATGTGACATGTTGTTCCTCAAGCCTTCAGGTGGTAGTTCATCCTCGTGGAAAGTAATCTTCTGACTTTCTAATACCTGCCCCACCATGTTAGCCATCTCTCCGCTTGTGATGTTGTTAGGCACATAAGCTTCATTCAGCACTTTCATCAGAGCACTCCTATGTGCTTCCGAATTCTACAACAATGATAAGATAGATATCTGGGATGGAGTCTTGCTTAGATTATCTATGACTGAGTACTCCCTGGCTTGCACCTTCCTCTAGAGGTCATCCGGTCATGTCTCAATAACGGGAGGCCTGTTAGAAACCTGCTTGCTTGACTCTCCCAAGTGTTCGGGTGTGTAGACCCTTCCAGTCCTGGTCATCCCCTGTGCAGCACCATCTTCTTCTACATTGACCTTTCTTTTCCTTCTAGCTTCAGCTACGTAATCCCAGGGCACGACATTAGTGCTGAAGGGCGGCGTAGTTGATACTGTCACTGTAATTGGTGCGGCTACCTTTACTTCGAATGGAACAGGAGTTACTGCAGGTGGTGCTATTTCAACCTCAAATGGTGCGGGCGTATCTATAGGCGGTGATATCTCAAACTCGAACGGGATGATGTAGTCACCTCAGCCTCTCCTGACGGCTGTATATGCACTATGATGGGATTAAGGATAACCACTGGTTTCTTGGGATCGTCACCTTCTTTGATCAACCCAATTGACCCCTCTGGGTCCTATTCTTCATCTATTTCTATCACATTGACGCCTCCACCCCTATGATCTCGGGGGGTTATTGCGAACATTAGGAGCAGCTTCCTTAGTTTGAATGATGTTGTTGTCGATCAGATCCTGGACCTTATCCTTCAACGAGCGGCATTCATCGATGGTATGTCCCTTCATGACGGAATGTTATTCACAGGTTTTGTTTGGATTGACCCATTGGGATGGATTCTCTGTGGCTACAGCAGGGATGGAAGTGACGTAATCAGCAGCTTTTAGCCTTTCATACAGCTGGTCAATGGGCTCGGCAATAGCGGTATACTGTTTGAGTGGCCTGCGGTCAAAGTTTGGCTGAGGTCTTGGGAAATTTTGGCGAGCTGGAGGTGACTGAAAGTGAGACGCTTGGGAGTTGTATGTGTGATAGGTAGTGGCTGGTTGGGAATATCTGGGAGATGTGGGTTGATATGTAGGTGGAGGTGACGGTTGATATGTGGGTGGAAGTGCTTGGTATGTGAGTGGAGAGGTTCGATACGTCAGTGTAGGTTTGGGTCCCTATGCAACCATTACTGCTCCTACGTCTTTCTTCTTGGATATATCACCGGACTGCAGTGCTTTGTTAGTAGCTTGTAGTGCTTCAAAATTTGTGACCATCCCACTCTTGATTCCATCTTCAATACTTTCACCCATCTTGATGATGTCAAAGAACTTGTGATTTTAAATTACCATCAGTCTTTCATAATATTGTGGATCATGTGCCCTGACGAAGAATTTGTTCATCTGACCTCCAACAAGTGGCACACTCGTGAAAGGTTTCAGTGGCTTTCTTCTTGAGATTCTGGATGTAAAATATGCCAGGTGCATTTTCCGTGTTGAACCTAAATCGGTCCATGAAATCCGAGGCTATACTCACACAATTAGGCCACTTATTGGGGTCCTGGCTGATGTACCAAGACAAGGCATCCCTATGAGGCTCCTCATGAACAGTTTTATCTGGATCTTTTCATCTCTTTGAACTCCGACCAGTTTGTCACAACAGGTCCTCAAATGGACCCTGGGATCACCAGTACCGTCGAACATCTCGAACTTGGGAGGTTTGTAACCCTCCTGTAGTTCTATATCAAGTTGTATACATAGATCTTCATAATTCAATCCTTCGATCCCCTTACCTCTTTCCATGCCTTGAACTCGGCTAGTCAATTTCTTGAGTTCTTCGGCCAAGTTCCTGAAAAGCGTATCCTTCTCACTGGTTTCCGGTGTGTAAGATATTGGTTGAGTGGAGTGAGGTAAAGTCTCCATGTATATGGGGTTATTCTGGTGGCCTGGAGCCTGAGCATAGAGGTGATCGTTGGTGGAGTTTTGTGGTTCAGGAATGATTGGTAGGGTGTTTTGGGGAGTGTGATAGGTGTTTTCTTGGTATTGTGGTGGGATGGTTTGATTTTGCAGTGGATTTATATAGTGGTGAGTTGCAGGAGGATTCTGTTTGTTGGGGGTATTCTGAGGTGCTGCGGGGTTTTGAGTGTTCGAGTGGCTGACATCCGGAATACTAAGTGAGAAGGACAAGTTTGCTAGGTTCCGAACATGCTCAAGTTCTCCTTGAAGTTTCAGTAGCCTTTGTTCAAGTTGCGACACAACATCATTCTGGACCTGAGTACCCCGACTGTCCAAAGCCTCTAGGTGTTCAACTGGTGTAGCGTTTTCCTTTCTAATGTTATTCAAGTCTTCCATCTTTCCCTTGCCTTTTCCTTTGGGTGGACTAGGAGGAGGAGAAGGTGGAGGGCCCCTGGATCTTGTATGATATGCTGATGATGCCAGAATGCACGAACCAACCTTTGGGAAAGGGGAATAATCAAAAGAAATAAAATAAAACAAAAGGTAACAAGTCAGTGAGGGTTATGACGAAAGTATCTGCAGCATTTAAACACATATTGCAGGAATGTAAATGCGCGCTTCTTAATTTGGGAGCCTCATTGTGATCGAGGTAGGCCTAGCGACAAGTTGATTTGGAGAACTTAGATACCAAAATGCATCATATCATTAATGTAAATAGACGAATCCCAAAACGTTACTAAAATAACAAATAGGAAATAAGCCACTAATGGCACTTGGCCTTATTACAATTATGAAAGAGAAAAGGTAAATCTAGCCTATTAGTTCCAGAAGGACCTTCCCCATATTCGATATTCTTGATTCCATCGAACAAGTTCCCCAACTCGCGCAGTCCCAGCAGCAGGTACGCTCTAGCCAGGTGTCCTCCTTCATTCCCCTCAGCGTTCTGTAAATCCTCGAACCTTTTGATGACTTTGCCCTCCAATTCCACTATTCCTCGCTCCAGATATTCTAGCTTCCTATTGGAAAGGACAGCCATCTCCTTCCATTCCTCGATCAGCCTCTTGTTGGCCTCATGTATTTCCTGGTGCTCGTTCTCGAAATTGCGGATCCTTTGCACAGCCAGTTGTACTTGACCTGAACCTCGGCATCCTCATCTAGGATTTTATTGCCTCGACTGATTCCCGGCCTCAATATCCCGTCCAAGTTGTCTTCCAGCCATGCCTGGTAGAAAGGTGCACATCATGCATGGTACCTGTCTGGTTCAATAGTATTCTTCTCTATGATGATTTTGCAGTTCCACATGTGTTGAGCTTGGCTATTGTAGGGGACTTCGTCATCCTGGAAATTCGCTCTCAAGTGACCCATCTTGGCAACCCTTGGTACAACTTATTTTCTGCCTGCCTGCCTCATGACTCGGAGAGGAACATAGGGATATATACGTCTCAACCCGATCAGAACTAAGTGTGGTGCATCCCTGGATCTTATGATAAATTTGTCCGTCGGGAACCACTCGAACATCCATTGCACCTGTTCCTCGGTCAGATTATCAAATAATTCCACCCACTCCTTGGCAGTTTCCGACTGAGCAAATCAGTCCGGAATGTAAGTCATCCGCTTGGGGTGATGGAAAGCAATGGGATCACTCCAAGCCCTTCGCGAAATTTATTGGCGATATGGCCCTTTTGAAGGTGTTCTAGGATCCATAACTGCAGCAACAGGTTGCAACCCTCAAAATGTTTAACTCCTCTTTGACAATGCTCCAAGGCTCGGTAAATATCAGCTAACATCATGGGGACAATGTTGAAGGTTTTCCCGTCGATCCCTTCCATCAAGTCCCTGGTTACCATGGCTATCCTGGTATGAATCCTATCCTTCTCCGTCGGGAACACTATCAAGCCCAAAAAGCACACAATTAACACGATTATCCTGCGGTGGATGTGACCCAGAGACGTCATGGCAAACTCGTCATGATAGGTACGTTTGATTTGTTGTGATCATATCTTTCATACAAGTACTCGAAAGGCATGTAAGATTGTTTCAAACACTCCAATTCAACATTCTTCTTCAACTCCATCATTTTCAGAAAACTTTTGCCCGTGCGGTTCTCAGGTGCCAACAGCCCAGGGCTTTCCCAAGCTATCCCATCAATTCCTCCTATTTCTTCTAAGAGCGACGTCATTTCAATATTCCCAAAGCGGAATACAGCTCTTTCACTATCCCAAAACAAAGTGGCAGCCTCAATCAACATATTGTTTTGATGGCGTCCAAAAGAGAAGGTAAATTGCCCAGATGCTTCCTCACGTGTTTCTTATCACTTGAAGGAAGGTCTTCCCACCAGTCTAGGAGCATTGGTGGGATATTTCTGACCATACCGAATTTGGGGACCTCGTGCCTCATTTTCTGCAAGACAAAAATGGTTAGGTCCTTTCCCCCACCAGACTCGACTATTTATACACTTACGATTAACATACATGTATTTAGTTCTCCAAATTAATGCACAGAACATGATCATGGCCGTTGGGATTATGAAAACCCCGGTGGACTTTTTGATAAGGCTGTCTATATCGGTTATTGTGCGAAAGACACATTAACCCGGCTAGGTTTGACCATGATGCATGCATAATATAACAAGATCAAGGCTTCTATGGGGTTTTAGACCGGTACCCTCGAGCAGACAACTCGAGGGGGAAAGGCACGGAACCATCGATTGCACCGCTGATCGACTGGGTTTACCACAAATAAGTCTTTCCAAATTTAGGGGGTGATATAAATAGGAAGAGCGCAATCACTCATCAAGCGTTGCTATAGGATTTGTTTAGTCACGAGAGAAATATGATGTTGAGCATGATTATGCAGCAATAAACAGCATGTTGTCATGTATTTGCACATTATGAAAGCGATAAATACGGAAGTTATAATTGGAAAGCAGTTACAAAGGAAACAAGGAAACATGTCAGTTTCATTTGGGAAAATAAATACTTCGGAAAGTAAACAATTAATTGCACATAAAGGGGAAGGGGAAACGGTGCAAGCATTAACAAAATAAAGCACATTTAGACAAATTCACAAAGCGGTTTGTAATGGTAAAAGCCTTGAATCCCCAGCAGAGCCGCCATACTGTCGTGCCCCCCTTTTTTCTCTCCTTTCGGATTAGTCAGGGTTTTTGACATTATTGGGACAACTCATTTCCTTTTGGGAAAAGGGATGTAAGGAATTTGAAAAGACTCCACCTAACGAATTAAGGTGCGTTAGGGCACCTATTATGGGTCATTTATAACACTAATTGTATAACTAGAGATTGGGTAAGGGCTTGAAGTTACTTCAAAGGGGAAGGTGTTAGGCACCCCTCGAAGTCCACAACTGTGGGTCCCGGCCAAACTTACTTTGTGAATTAATCAGGTGCAAATAAGCAGTCTAAGCAGATATATGTAAACAAGTAAAAGTTTTAACAGATTAGCAATCTAAGCATACATATGTAAACAAGTAAAGGTTTTAACAAATTAGCAGTCTAAGCACACATATGTAAATGGGTGAAAGGAGTCCTAAGTTATTTATCCTATAGGATCATAGCCATGAAATGCCCGGTAATCACTCCTCAATGAGGGGCTACACATTGCATTAGCGCACAGGTCATCATAT
>ML415271.1:0-74078 GCA_005239525.1 Nicotiana knightiana
AAAGCACATAAAATGCGAGGTATATAATGCTTAAAATCACGAATTCTAGCCACACATCAACAGACTCCGGAGGGGCTCCTACAGCCCAAGAGCTATAATCCGCACGGACAACTCACGTGCAACAGTATCATATTAGAATACGCACAGACAACTCACGTGCTGTAGTATAAATATCAAGATCCGCACGGACAACACACGTGCTATGGTATCAATACCTTACAAACAGGCCCTCGGCCTCACTCAGTCATCAACCTCTCTAGAAAAATCATCCCAAAATAGAATGATATAATGTATCAACATGGAATAACAGAGACTGAGGTATAATATGCAAGTAATACTACGACTAAGTACAACTAACAATAGGTAGGAAGATTCAACAGGTATCACGACCACTGCGGGTCTCTACAACACCAACACATAGCCTAAGCATGATTTCTAACATGATTTACTATCAAATTTCAATAACGCAGGAAGGGCACACAGCTAACAACAAGCTTGTTCAACTTTTTAGTTTCACGAAATGGACCAAGTCCCAATTCCCACAGTGCACGCCCAGACGCCTGTCACCTAGCATGTGCGGCACCTCCAAACAATCATAAAATATAAAAATTCGGGATTTCATATCCTCAGGATCAAATTTAAAACTATTACTTACCTCAATCCATGCAAAACTCTACTCTAAAGAGCCTTTGCCTGTTGAATCGGTCTCCAAACACCCCGAATCTAGACACAAGCAGTACGATGCAATTAATATAGGCTGAAGAAATCAATTCCATAAGAAAAATACGAAATTATAAGCCATATCCGAAATTGGCTCAAACCGGCTCTCGGGCCCACGTCTCGAAATTCGACAAAAGTCACAAAACCCGAAATCTCGTTCACTCACGAGTTTAACCATACCAAATTTATCAAAATCCGATACCATTTGGTCATCCAATTCTCCAAAATTCACTCTCTAATTTTGTAGCCCTAAACCCTCAAGTTTCACCTCAAAACTCTCCAACTAGGTGTAAAATCAGTGAGGAAACATTATTATTGAAGAAAATGAACAGAAGGATATTATCTCAATAATCACTTCAAAATCCCTCTCAAAAACCTCCAAAATCCGAGCTCAAAGTGGTAAAAATGGTGAAAATCCAGAAGTCCCGTATTTATATGTTCTGCCTAGGCCTTTCGCACCTGCGGCCTCTCATCCACACCTGTAGAACTGCTTCTGCGGTTATTCCTCCGCTTCTGCGGAAACCACTTAAGCCACTGGGCTCGCACCTGCGCTCCAGGTCTCGCACCTGCGGAGGCGCTTTTGCGGCCCTTTGTCTGCTTCTGCGAACACACCCAAACCTTTAAACTTCGCATCTTCGGGCTCGAAGATGCGCATTCCCCTTCGCACTTGAGTTTTCCCCAGGCCATCCCCAGCTTCGCATCTGCGCCAACCCTGCCACACCTGCAGCATCGCACCTACGGCTAATACCCTCGTAGGTGCGATTACACCATCAACAGACCAACTAAAAACCAAGTTTATTAACCACCCGAAATAAACCCGAGGCCCCCCGGACCTCAACCAAACATACCAACAAGTCTTATAACCCAATACGAACTTAGTCGAATCCTCAAATAACCTCAAACAACATCAAAAATACGAATTACACACGGATTCAAGCCTAATGAACTTTGAAATTTCCAAATTTCACAAACGATGCCGAAACCTATCAAACCACGTCTGATTGACCTCAAATTTTGCACACGTCATAAATGACACCACGAACCTACTCCAATTTTCGGAAATCCAATCCGACCCCGATATCAAAAATTCCACTCTTGTTCAAACTTGCCCAAAATTCCAACTTTCGCCAATTCAAGCCTAATTCTACTACGGACCTCCAAATCACATTTTGGACGTGCTCTTAAGTCCAAAATCACCTAATGGAGCTAACAGAACCATAAAAATACAAATCCGAGTTCATTTACATATAAGTCGACATTCGGTCGACTTTTCCAACTTAAGCTTTCAATTATGAGACTAAGTGTCTCAATTCACTCTGATTTCACTCCGGACCCGAAAAACCTAACCAGATAAGTCATATAACAGTTGTAGAACAAAAGAGGAGCAGAAAATGGTGGAACGGGGCTACAACTCTCAAAAAGAACGGCCGGGTCGTTACATCATCCCCTCTTAAACAAATGTTCGTCCTCGAACGAGTATAGAGACATACCTGAAGTGGTGAAAAGATGAGGATAACGGCTGCGCATATCATGCTCGGTCTCTCAAGTTACCTCCTCGACCGGCTGACCCCTCTACTAAACATTCACAGAAGCAATGTTCTTTGACCTCAGCTTTTGAACCTGCCTGTCCAAGATAATCATCACACGAATGAAATAAGCTGACTTGGTCAGCCTGTCCACAATTACCCAAAATGCATCAAACTTCCGCTGAGTTCGTGGAAGCCCAACAACGAAATCCATTGTGATTTGCTCCCATTTTCACTCCGAAATCTCTAATTTCTGAAGCAACCCACCTAGCCGCTGATGCTCATACTTCACCTGCTGGCAATTTAGACACCAAACTATATACTCCACTATGTCCTTCTTCATTCTCCTCCACCAGTAATGCTGCCTCAAGTCCTGATACATCTTCACGGCACCTGGATGAATAGAATACCGCGAACTATGAGCCTCTTGGAGAATCAACTCATGCAAACCATCTACATTGGTCACACATAGCCTGCCCTGCATCCTCAATGCACCGTCATCCCCAATAGTGACATCTTTAGCATCACCGTGCTGGATCATGTCCTTAAGGACAAGCAGATGGGGCTTATCATACTAACGCTCCCTGATACGATCATAAAGAGAAGACCGAGAGACCACACAAGCCAATACTCAACTCGGCTCAGAAATATCCAATCTAACAAACTGGCTGGCTAAGGCATGAACATTCAATTCCAATGGCCTCTTTGCTGCTGAAAGATATTCTAAGATCCCCCAAACTCTCTGCCCGGTGACTCAAGGCATCGGCCACCACATTGGCCTTCCTGGGATGGTACAAAATAGTGATATCATAGTTCTTAAGAAGCTCTAACCACCTCCGCTGATGCAATTTAATATCCTTCTATTTGAACAGATGTTGCAAACTCCGGTGATCAGTGTAAGTCTCACAATGGACACCATACAAATAGTGCCGCCATATATTCAAGGCATGAACAATAGTTGCTAACTCAAGGTCGTGGACATGATAACTCTTTTCATAGGGCTTCAACTGGCGTGAAGCATAAGCAATCACTTTACCATCCAGCATCAGAACACACCCAATACCGATCCGAGAAGCATCACAATACACTGTGTAAGAACCAGAAGCTGATGGTAAAACTAGAACTGGAGCTGTGGCCAAAGCAGTCTTGAGGTTATGAAAGCTTTCCTCGAACTCATCCGACCAGCTAAAAGAAGCACCCTTTAGGGTCAATTTGGTCAAGGGTGATCCAATAGATGAGAAAACCTCTACAAAATGATGGTAATAACCAGCCAAACCATGAAATCTCCGATTCTCCGTGGCTGAGGACGGTCTGGGTCAACTTTGAACCGCCTCTATCTTCCTCGGATCCACCTGAATACCCTCACTGGACACCACATTCCCCAAGAACACCATTGACCTGAGCCAAAACTCACACTTAGAGAACTTTGCATAAAGTTTCTCCTCCCTCAACCGCTGCAACACAATCCTCAGATGCTAGGCATGCTCCTCCTGGATACGAGAGTACACCAGGATATCATCAATAAGTAAGATAATGAACGAGACAAGATAAGGCTGAAATACACTATTCATCAGATGCATGAACGTTGTTGGGGCATTGGTCAGCCCAAAAGGCATCACAAGGAACTCATAATGGCCATATCGGGTCTTGAAAGTTGTCTTAAGAATATTTGAGTCCCGAATCTTCAAATGGTGATACCCTAACCTCAAGTCAATCTTGGAGAACACCCTCGCTCCCTGGAGCTGGTAAAATAGATCATCAATGCACGGCAAATGATACTTGTTTTTGATTGTGACATTATTCAACTGCATGTAATCAATGCACATTCTCGTAGTACCATCCTTCTTTTTTCACAAATAAGACTTGTGCACCACAAGGTGACATGCTAGGCCGAATAAACCCCTTATCAAGGAGTTCCTGAAGCTGCTCCTTCAATTCCTTCAACTCAGATGGTGACATACGATACAGTGGAATAGAAATGGGTTGAGTGCCCGACACCAAATCAATACCGAAGTCAATATCCCTGTCATGCGGCATGCCTGGTAAGCCTGCAGGAAACATATCTGAGAAATCTCGCACCACCAGAACAGAATCAATAATAGGGGTCTCTGCACTAACATCCCTCACAAAGGACAAATAAGATAGACAACCCTTCTCAACCATCCGTTAATCCTTCAAGTATGAAATCACTCTACTGGGAACATAGTCTATATAGCCGCTCCACTCAAGCCTCGGCAACCCCGGCATCGCTAATGTCACGGTCTTAGAGCGACAATATAGAACAACACAGCATGGAGACAACCAATATATACCCAAAATCATGTCAAAATTGACCATACTAAGCAACAAGAGATCTACTCTAGTCTCTAGTCTCTAGACTCCCAATAGTCACCACACATGACCGATATACAGGGTCCACAATAATAGTATCACCCACGAGAGTAGATACAATAACAGATGAAACTAGAGACTCACGGAGCATATCCAGATAATGAGCGAAATACGATGACACATATGAATAAGTGGAACCAGGGTCAAACAATACAGAGGCATCTTTGTGGAAAACTGAGACAATACCTGTGATTACAGCATCCTAAGCAATGGCATCTGGTCTATCAGGGAGAGCATAGAAATGGGCCTTGCCAACCCCTGATCGGCCTCCCCCTCTAGGGCAACCCCTAGCTGACTGATCCCTACCCCGAGCTGGATAGGCGGGTGGTGAAGCTGCTGGTGCTGGTTCCATCGACCGAGAACTCTGCTATGGATTCCCACTCAACAACCTAGGTCAATCTATCTTAATATGACAAAATCTCCGCACTCAAAACAACCCCTCCTCTTACGAAACCGCTGCTCCTGATACCCCGAGGAACTACCCTTAGAAACCTGAGCGGATGAGACACGATGAGAACTTTGCTGGTAGTGCATCGAATGAAGACTGGCTCTGTTGATAACTGTGTGAACTATGGCCATATGATGCATCAGGGTAAACTGGGCGAGTTGTCTGAGCATGTATGAAAGAACGATCCCTACCGTGGTGGAACTGACCCAGAAGGAACACCGTTGAATCCACCTTGTCCATGAGGCCTCTTGGCATCCCTCTCAACCTGCTCATGACTGCGAAATATCTCAATTTGACGAGCAATGTCGACAACCTCATCAAAAGTAGAACTAGATACTCTCTCTCTAGTCATAAGCAATCGCAACTGAAAAGTGAGGCCATCTATGAACCTCATGATCCTCTCCCTATAGGTGGCAACCAACCAGACAACATGACAGGCCAACTCAAAAATCTCATCTCATACTACGTCATGGACATATAACCCTGACGAAGCTGCTCGAACTGCCTACACAGCTCCTCTCTACGGGATTGAGGCACGAACTTCTCCAAGAAGAGAACGAAGAACTAATGCCATATAAGGGGTGCTGCGTCGATCGACCTACGCCGCTCATAAGCCTCACACCAACTAAAGGCATCCCCAGAGAACTGAAAAGTAGTGAACGAGACCCCGCTGGTCTCTAGAATACCTATTGTACAGAGTATCCTCTGACATCTATCCAAGAAGCCCTGGGCGTCCTCTCCCTCTATACCACTGAAAGATGGAGGCTGGAGTCTCCCAAACCTCTCCAATCTACGCTGCTCATCATCAGGCATGACATGAACCACATAGTCCTGATCAGCTGCAACCGGTTGGGCTGGCGGCGCCCCCGGTGTCTGGAGTCCCAATACCACCTGCTCTAGTGTGCGGGCGGTGGGAGTCTGAGCACCTCCCCCTGCCTGAGAAGTGGCTGTTGCAGCCAAACAGAGACTGCCTGAGCAAGACTGGTGCACACGGTCAAAATCTGAGCTAAGGCTTCTTGAAGGTCTGGAATCACAATGGGCACATGTGGTTCCTGAGCTAGTCCCACAGGCTCATCCATAACTGGAGCCTGCTCCTGAACTGGGGCAACTGGTGGATCTGCAGGTGTTTCCCTAGCTGCTGTGTGAGCTGCACCTCTGCCCTACCGCGGCCTCTACTGCGACCTCGGCCTCTCGTGACCCTAACTGGTGGTACTGGTGATTGTCCATCCTGCCCCGAAGTACGCTTCCTCACCATCTCTGAGAGAATAGAACAATAGAAATTCAATTACCAGAATCAACAGATTCGCACAACAAGAATTCAAGAATGTGAAGTTTCCTAAGGGTTCGATAGCCTCTCGAAGATTGATATAGGCATCTCCGTACCGATCCGCAAGACTCTACCAAACCTACTCATGACGCGTGAGACCTATGTAACCTATGCTCTAATACCAACTTGTCACGATCCAAATCCTAACCTGTCGTGATGGCGCCTATCGATGGTGCTAGGCAAGCCGACATTTTAAAAATATTTCCAATGTCTCACAACAAGATAAATCAAAAACTTTAAATAACAGAATTTTTGTAAATAGGATTTAAACACAAAATATAATGCGGAAAATAAACTCAAACATCAGGGTGTCACTAAGTCATGAGCATCTAAACAACCAGTCTA
This sequence comes from Nicotiana knightiana, assembly GCA_005239525.1. NCBI lineage: Eukaryota > Viridiplantae > Streptophyta > Magnoliopsida > Solanales > Solanaceae > Nicotiana > Nicotiana knightiana. The sequence goes on from ML415271.1 coordinate 6,758, forward strand.
GAAAATAGTGTCTACAAGGGTCTGTATCCAAATACAATAAAGAGAAAGAAAAGAATGCATGGAAGGAGAAACAAGGATTGTGAACACCGACAACTACCTCGTAAATCTCCGATAATCAGCCGCGCACGAGATCAACGCCCTCCGTGTCCGAAAATACCTGGATCTCGAAGTGCAGGTGTAGCGTGAGTACAACCAACTTAGTAAGTACCAATAATAAATAAGGAACTGAAAAGTAGTGAAAAGCTATACAGTTACAGTTCATTTCAGTAATCTCAGCAATGAAAGCAGACATGTTTCAATTCCGGCAATTTAAGTCCAATTAGTTACTCATTACCAAGTTCAGGTAAAAACCGGCTCAAATATCTTCCAGAAATTTCATAACAGTAACATATATCATCTAAGTGTAACAACAATTGAAACAAGTACAGCCTCTCATGGAAACAATCACTCAATCTCTCTCAATAGCTCAAACACTCGGCTCTCAGCCCTCAACACTCACACTCAATAGGTACCTCCGCTCACTTGGGTGTACAGACTCTGGAGGGGCTGCTACAGCCCAAGCGCTATAATCTGCACGGATAACTCACGTGCTATGGTATCAATACCTCACAAATAGGCCCTCGACCTCACTCAGTCATCAACCTCTCTAGTCTCACGGCCCTCAATAATCAAGGAAAAATCAGCCCAAAACAGAATGATATAATGTATCAACAACGAATAATAGAGACTGAGGTATAATATGCAAGTAATACTATGACTGAGTACAAGTAATAATAGGCAAGAACATTCAACAGGTATCACGACCACTGCGGGCCTCTACAACACCAACACATAGCCTAAGCATGATTTCTAACATGATTTACTATCAAATTTTAATAAAGCAGGAAGGGCACATAGCTAACAACAAGCTTGTTCAACTTTTCAGTTTCACGAAATGGACCAAGTCCCAATTCGCACGGTGCACGCCCACACGCCCGTCACCTAGCATGTGCGCCACCTCCAAACAATCATATAATACAAAAATCCGGGTTTCATACCCTCAGGACCATATTTAAAATTGTTACTTACCTCAATCCATGCAAAACTCTACTCCAAAGTGCCTTTGCTTCTCGAATCGGTCTCCAAACGCCCCGAATCTAGCCACAAGCAGTACGATACAATTAATATAGGCTAAAGGAATCACTTCCATAAGAAAAACATAAAATTATAAGCCATTATTCGAAATTGGCTCAAATCGGCCCCTGGGCCCAGGTATCGAAATCTGACAAAAAGTTATAAAACACGAAAGCCCATTCACTCACGATTCTATCCATATCAAATTTATCAAAATCCGACACCATTTGGTCACCCAATTTCCCAATATTCACTCTCCAATTTTCTAACCCTAAACCCCCAAACTTCACCTCAAAACTCAACAACTAGGTGTAAAATCAGTGGATAAACATCATCATTGAATAAAAATGAACACAAGGATCTTACCTCGGTAATCACTTCAAAATCACTCTCAAAAACCTCCAAAATTCGAGCTCAAAGTGGTAAAAATGGTGAAAAATCCCGAAGGCCCCTATTTATATGTTATTCCTAGGCCTTTTGCACCTACGACCTGTCATCCGAACCTGCGAAATCGCTTCTTCGAAAACCACTTAAGTCATTGGGCTCGCACCTGCGCTCTAGGTCTCGCACCTGCGGAGGCGCTTTTGCGGCCCTTTGTCTGCTTCTGCGGAAACACCCAAACTTTCAAACTTCGCATCGGCGGAGTCCTTATCACATCTGCTGGCCCGCCGATGCGCATTCCCCTTCGCACCTGCGTTTTCCCCAGCCAGCCCCAACTTTGCATCTGCACCAATCCTGCCGCATCTGCGACATCGCACCTGTGGCTAATACCCTCGTAGGTGCGATTACACCAGCAACAAACCAACTTCAGCAATTTCACCAACTAAAAACCAAGTCCATTAACCACCCGAAATCAACCTGAGGCCCCCGGGACCTCAAACAAACATACCAAAAAGTCTTATAGCCCAATACTAACTTAGTCGAATCCTCAAATCACCTCAAACAACATCAAAAACACGAATTACACATAGATTCAAGCCTAATGAACTTTGAAAGTTCCAAATTCCACAAACAACGCCGAAACCTATCAAACCACGTCCAATTGACCTCAAATTTTGCACACAAGTCATAAATGACACCACGAACCTACTCCAATTTTCAGAAATCTAATCCGACTCTGATATCAAAAATTCCACTCTCGGTCAAACTTGCCCAAAATTTTAACTTTCACCAATTCAAGCCTAATTCTACTATAAACCTCCAAATCACATTCCGAACGCGCTCCTAAGTCTAAAATCACCTAACGAAGCTAACAAAATCATCAAAATTCAAATCTGAGGTCATTTACACAAAAATCAACATCCGGTCGATTATTCCAGCTTAAGCTTTCAATTAAGAGACTAAGTATCTTAATTCACTCTGATTTCACTTCGGACCCGAACCAACTAACCTGGTAAGTCATATAACAAGTGTAAAACATAAAAGGAGCAGAAAATAGGGAACAAGGCTACAACTCTCAAAACGACCGACCGGGTCATTACAAAATACTCAACACGTCGCATAAAATAAATATTGCTAATAAATAGGTCATAATAAAAATAAACATAATCAAAAAGTATTAAATCATGCTAAAATAAGTACGACTAATAAGTTCTACGTATTAATTCATGACTAAATAATAATAAAAATAAGTTATGCATTTTCGCTGTCTAAACCAACAAAACTCAAAAAATTAATATCCATTTCTATTGTCATTCCTAGTATTCATGAATTGAATTTTTTTGTTAGCATTAATATTGATTTGATTTTTCTTTGGGCTTTATTCGAGTTACTAACTTTTATGGGTTGTAAAACATATTTTCCCATTCAAAAATTCTAAGTCCAAACTTGAAATAATACATTAAATTAAATAGAGAAATATGAAAAAGTTAAAAGAATTATTTATAAATTACATTACCATAATTATTATGACGTATAAAATATTTTTAAAACTTGTATACATGTAATGTCGGGTTGGTTTGATTTCGGTTTGATTTTTTTAGTTAAAACTAAATCAAGCATGGTCGGGTTTTTTTTCTAACACCAGATCAAACCAAATTATAATCGGATTTTTTTTCGGTTTGACTCAGTTTAACGATTTGATATGGTTTGTCGGTTTCCTTTATAAACCCCTACTTTGATCTTGAGTTTTCGTTTTCCTTTTTATTTTGTAGAATTTCACTGTCTCAATTTGTTTGCTATTATCATGAGTGGCTAAAACCCCAAGTTCTGGGGTTGTGATTTAGCCATGAATATTTTTGTTTAACGTTGACTTAACCTTGATTACAATTTACTAATATATGGTTGTTTCTTTAATTCTGTGATTAATTGCTTAATTGTCTGGCCACCAGTTAGGTTCTATTTACTATCTATGTAATGCTTGGAAAGCCATGTTTAGATTAGAGAAGAATTGAAGAGAGCACGATCTTAACTCTTGGGGGGGACAGATTTGTGGTTAGGATATGAATATACCTAGTAATCATGCTTAATTAAATATCGTAATCTTAATGTGTTCTTAATAGATAGATTTTAGAGGAATATATGCGTTAATCTATTTTGAATAGGCGAGTAGTACTTCGGGAGAAAGCTATGAGAGCACTTGTTCGATTAATTAGAAACCACGAGTGAATTGTATGAAAGGGAGAGTTAACTAGAACACAATAAGATTGGTGAATCAATCACAAGCCTAGAATATTTGTCTCTACTGAATACACGACAATCAGTTTGCTACTTGATAGTTTAGTTACTACTTAGAATTATAGTTTAGTATAATCAAATTCTTGAACTCGATTTTGGCTTGACTGAATATCAATCTTACTAAATTTAGTGGGTAGTTGATACAAGTCTCTGTGGGTTCGACACTCGACTTATCATTTTATTACTTGTACGACCATGTATACTTGTGTGTGCGTTTGGGAGCAACAGTCCCGAATGTGGGAATTCCAGGTCGTGACAAGTTGGTATCAGATTACTAGGTTGCCTAGGTCTCACAAGTCACGAGCAGGCTTAATAGAGTCTGAAGGAAAGGTACGGAGACGCCTGTACTTATCTTTTAGAGTCTATGAAGTTTAGGAAAATTTTCACTACTATTTTTCTATGTTGTGCGATTTTATTCTATCATTGTTGATTGAACTCTTCTATTATTTTCCTTCCCCAGATGGAGAGAACACGTGCTACATATTCAGCTGGACAGCATCCAGAGCCCCCAGTGGCAACTTCTACGAGGGGCAGAGGTCAAGGCAGAGGTCGAGGCAGAGGTCGCGCCAAGGGCCGAGGCAAAGGCAGAGGCAGGGCTCAGCCTAGAGCTCGAGTAGAAGCACCAGCAGTGGAGCCTCAAGTGGACTGATTAGGAGGTTCCAGCTCAGACTGTGACTGTTGGACCAGCTAAGGTCCTGAAGGGGTTCATCGCCACCCCAGTACTTCAGGACGCTCTAGTCTGTTTGGCGGGCCTTATGGAAAGTGTGCCCCAGGTCGGTACATTTCCTGTGGCACCGGCCATCTCTCAGGCCTATGGAGGATCCTAGACTCCAACAACTCACACTCCGGAGTAGATAGATCCCCAATGTCAGACACCAGCAGCCCCGCTAGTTGGGGAAGTTAAGTCGGCTATTGCGGCATAGGTCGGTGATAGGCCCGCCATGTCTTCTGAGGGCTTATTGAGATTGGACAAGTTCACCAAGATCTTCCCAGTTCACTTCAGTGGTGCACCTTCTAAAGATCCACATGATTATCTTGACTGCTGCCATGGGTTGTTGCGGAACATGCGGATAGTTGAGACCAACGGGGTCGATTATGCTGTGTTTCAATGACAGGTTCCGCCAAGAGATGGTGGAGCGATTTTATGTTGACCAGACTAGATGGGTTTCCTGCTATTACTTGGGACCAATTCTCTCAGCTCTTCCTAGAGAATTTCCTCCCTATCACATTGAGAAAGGATTATCGCTAGCCGTTCGAGCATCTCCAGTAGGGCAGTATGACTGTTACTCAGTTCGAGACCCGTTTTATGGATCCAGCCTGTCATGCTCTTCTTTTACTTTCTACTCAGAAAGAGAGAGGGTGATGAGGTTTATTGATGGAATCGCTCACCCTATCAGGCTTCAGATGGCCAGGGAGACTGGGGGTGAGATATCTTTTCAGACGACTACCAATGCCGCCAGGAGGATCGAGGTGGTTCTTTCCAAGGAGACAAGGCAGGGGTCTAATAAGAGGCCTCGTAATTCTGGTGGGTTCAATGGCGCCTCGTCTAGGTAGGGGTACTTTTGGTATAGGCCATCCTCCCAAGCTGTATCATTCAGCGCTCTAGGTATCTTACAGTGCTTCAGGTGGTCGCGGCCCTCATATGTCTCATCCCGATCAGCTAACCTACAGTGCACCATCAGCTCTTATTAGTGCACCTCCGCTTCAGAGTATTCAAGATGGTTACTCAGGTCGATAGGGTCAGTTTCAGGGTCAATAGTCACAACAACCAAGGTCCTGTTATACTTGTGTTAACGCGAGGCACGTTGGAGATTTTACCCTCGGGCATCGGCCAACTCACAACAGCAGGGTTCTCGTGCCATGGTTCCAGCATTGATTGTTTCACCGCCTGCTCAACTAGCTAGAGGCAGGGGTCAGGCAGCTAGAGGCGGAGGTCAAGCCGCTAGAGGTGGAGGTCAGGATGTTAAAGGTGGAGGTCAGGCTGTTAGAGGTGGAGGCCAGCTAGTTAGAGGTTGTCCCAGAGACGTGGTTCAGAGTGGTGGGGCCCAGACCTGATGTTAGGCTTTCCCAGCCAGGCCTAAGGCTAAGTCATCTGACGCTGTAACCACATGTATTGTTTTAGTTTTCCATAGGGATGCTTTACTTCTATTTGATCCGGGCTCTACTTATTCCTACGTGTCATTCTACTTGCTTCATATCTAGTTGTGCCTCATGATTCTTTGAGTGCTCCTGTGTATGTGTCCACACCTGTGAGAGATTCTATCGTTGTAGATCATGTCTATCTTTCGTGTGTGGTTACCATTGAGAATCTTGATACTAACATAGATATCATACTTCCCGATATGGTATATTTTGATGTCATCTTGGTATGGATTGGTTGTCACCTTATCATGTTATATTAGATTGTCACGCCAAGACGGTGACCTTAGCCTTGACGGCGTTGCCTCTATTAGAGTGGAGGGGGACTCCTGGCCATTCTACCAGCATAGCTATCTCTTATGTGAAGGCTCAACATATGGTCGAGAAAGGGTGTCTAGCTTATTTGGCATATGTCCGCGATTCTAGTACGTAGGTTCCTTCCATGGGTTCGGTACTAGTTTTTCGTGAGTTTCCAGAGGTGTTTCCTATAGATCTGCCGGGGATGCCACCCAATAGAGATATTGACTTATGTATTGATTTGGCTCCGAGCACTCAACCCGTTTCCATTTTTCCATACCGTATGGCCCCGCCATAGTTGAAATAATTGAAGAAGCAATTGCAAGATTTGCTTGATAAGGGCTTCATTAGACCTAGGGTCTCGCCATAGGGTACGCCTATGTTGTTCGTGAGGAAGAAGGATAGGTCGATGAGGTTGTGCATAGATTATCGGCAGTTGAACAAAGTCACCATCAAGAACAAGTATCCACAGTCGAGAATTGATGACTTATTTGATCAGCTTCAGGGTGCCAAGGTGTTTTCAAAGATTGATTTGAGGTATGGCTACCATCTCTTGAGTATTAGGGAATCTGATGTCCCTAAGACAGCTTTTCGGACTCGATATGGGCATTACGAGTTTCTAGTGATGTCATTTGGGCTGACGAATTCCCCAACAACATTCATGGATTTGATGAACCGGGTGTTCAATCCCTATTTGGATTCCTTTGTTATTGTGTTTATTGATGATATCTTGATTTACTCCCGTAGTCGAGAGGAACACGAGCAGCATCTTCGTATTGTACTTCAAACTCAAAGGGATAGCCAGTTATATGCCAAGTTTTCAAAGTGCGAGTTTTGATTGGACTCTGTCACTTTCTTGGGGCACGTCGTATCGATAGAGGTTATTCAGGTGGATCCTAAGAAGAATAAGACAGTTCAGAACTGACCTAGACCCACATCAACTATGAAGATCCGGAGTTTCTTGGGTTTGGCGGGTTATTACAGTCGTTTTGTGGAGGGGTTCTTATCTATAGCAGCCCCATTGACCAGATTGACCCAGAAGGGTGCCCCGCTTAGATGGTCAGACGTATGTGAGGCGAGCTTTCAGAAGCTCAAGACTGCTTTGATTACGGCGATAGTGTTGGTGTTGCCCACATGTTCAGGATCTTATATGGTATATAGTGATGTATCCCGTCTAGGGATCGATGCAGTTTTGATGTAGGATGGCAGGGTGATTGTATATGCGTCGCGGCAGTTGAAGGTTCACAAGAAGAATTATCCTATTCATGACCTAGATTTGACAGCCATTGTTCATGCGATGAAGATCTAGAGGCATTATCTTTACGGCGTGTCGTGCGAGGTTTTCACGGATCATCAAAGTCTGTAGTATTTGTTCAAACAGAAGGATCTCAATTTAAGGCAGGGGAGGTGGTCAGAGCTATTGAAAGACTATGATATCACCATCTTATATCATACTAGGAAGGCCAATGTGGTGGCCGATGCCTTGAGTAGAAAGACATAAGTATGGGCAGCCTTGCGTACATTCTAGTCGGTGAGAGATCGCTTGCATCAGATGTTCAGGATTTGGCCAATCAGTTCGTGAGGTAGGATGTTTCAGATCCCAGTCGTGCTCTACAACAACAACTGCCAGTCGAGCATTCAGATAGCCCTCTATGAGGCATTAACCGGGAGGCGATGTCGTTCGCCAGTTGAATGCTTCGAGCCGGGGGAGGCTCGATTGTTCGATACAGATTTAGTACAGGATGCCTTGGATAAGGTCAAGATTATTCCAGATCGACTTCGCACAGCTCAGTCCAGGCAGAAGAGTTATACCGACCATCGAGCTCATGATGTTGCATTCATGGTCAGAGAGAGAATATTGCTTGGTTTTCACCCATGAAGGATGTGATGAGGTTCGTAAAAAAGGGAAAGTTGAGCCCTAGGTTCATCTGACCCTTTGAGATTCTTGAGAGAGTGGGTAAGGTGGCATACAAGCTCGCATTGTCACCTAGTTTTTCAGAAGTCCATCTGGTGTTCCATGTGTCCATGCTCCGGAAGTATCACGGTGATCCGTTCCATGTATTAGACTTCAGCTCAGTCCAATTGGACAAGGATTTGACTTATGAGGAGGAGCCGGTGGCTATTCCAGCCCAACATGTTCGACAATTGAGGTCTAAGAGTAATCCTTCAGTTCGAGTGCAGTTGAAGGTCTAAGAGGAATAGAATTCGGAGGCCCCTAGCTCGAGTTATCGCTTTTTATCAAATTTTTTATATTTTTAGACTTGTGTGTATTTGGTTTGGAGCCCCGAGGGCTCGGGTGAGTTTCAGATAGGCTTTGGAGTGTTTTGGACTCAGAATTCATAGTTGTTTCTGGTGCTGCTGCAGATCTCGCATTTGCGAAGAAACTATCACATTTGCGAGCCTGGGATTACTCGCATTTGCGAGGTAAAAGTTCGCAATTGCGAACTTGCCATTTCCTCTTTTGCGAAGGCAGAGTCGCATTTGCGACTCAGCACCTTTTGTGATGATCTTCATATTTGCGAAGAAGGGTTCGCATTTGTGAGGGCATCAGGTTCACATTTGCGGCCATTTTATCGCAAATGCGATTACTGGGATTCTGAGAAAAGTACGCAATTGCGGTGTTGGCAATTGCGAACAATTATCGCAATTACGACATCTACAACTGGGTGAAAGTTGAGTTAGACGGGATTTCTTGCATTCTTTCAAAATTTCAAACCTAGAGAACCCTAGAGGTGATTTCCCCAAGGGCCCTTCTTCTCCAATTCATTGGCAAGTAATTATAACCTATTTTCTTTCAATATTCCATTACTTTTCACAAGATTTCAACCTAAAATCTAGGATTTTCATGGTGGAAATTGGAGGTTTGGGAAGAATTAGGAATTTTTGTAAAATTGGAATTTAGACCTCAAATTAAGGTCATATTTTAAAACAAATCACATAATCGGGCTCGGGGGTGAATAGGTAATCGGATTTTGGTCCGAATTTCGAGTTTGGACCAAGCGAATCCGGAGTTGACTTTTTCAATAATGACCTAAATTGAACCTTTTTCATTTGTGGGTAGTACCTAAGGTTTATTTTGAATCATTTGGTTGATAATTTGCTAGGTTTGGGTTGTTCGGAGGCTTGTTTGAAAGGCAAAGCCGTGGTTGAGCTTTGAGTTGATCTTTGGGAGCGAGGTAAGTGTCGTGGTTAACCTTGATTTGAGGGAATAGGACTTGTTTGTCTATTTGCTACATGTTCAAATGTTGGGTACAACGTATATGTGAGGTGACAAGTACTTATGCGTTGTTGTTGGGTTAAAGAATGCGGGTGGGACTTGTTTCTTGTCATTTAGTTCTTTCTTTGATCATTATATCCATGCTTAGACTAGTTAATTATTATATTGATCATTCTTTCCACATTTATGGGCTATCTGTGATAATTGAGTATTGTTTCTGAAGTAGAGATTGGGTTATGGAACCACTGTTGACATAAGACTTGATCTTGCTTATTTTATCTCCCTGTTATTATATGTTCATTGTTACATGGTAAAGGAGAGTGTTAATGCACGAAGGATTATGTCGTGCCATATTTGAGAGTTAATGCACGAAGGGTGATGTCATGCCATATTTGACAGTTAATGCACGAAGGATGATGTCGTGCCATATATGAGAGTTAATGAACGAAGGGTGATGCCGTGTCGTATTTATTGTTTCGTGATGAAGTTGAGAGTAAAAGCACGAAGGGTGATGCTGTTCCGTATTTATCATTTTATGGTGAGATTGAGAGTAAATGCACGAAGGGTGATGCCGTGCAGCTTTATTCATTATGTCTTGTTCATGTTGTTGGTTGAAGGTTTATTGACTGATTCTTGTTATCATCTCCTGTTGAAGTTACCGTATCTTGTACCCCTTTCGCATGTCCCCTCCTAATAGTACTTATTAATTCTTTATTTGTTGTTATGTTGTACGTATATTTCTGTATGTACAGGTTTATTTATGTGGGTGTCCTGTCATAGCATCGTCACTACCTCGTCGAGGTTAGGCTCGACACTTACAGAGTACATTGAGTTTGTACTCATACTACACTCTGCACTTCTTGTGCAGATTTTGGTACTGGTCCCAGATGTACATGAGGTGCATCAACTCAGATTAGCATTTGGAGACTCGAGGTAGATCTGTTGGTGCCCGCAGACCTTGAAGTCCTCTTCCATTTCCTCTATTTACTGTTCTTTTCATTCGGGACAATTTTATTTATTTCAAATCTTATTTGTAGAGACTCTAGAAGCTCGTGAACTTATAACTCTAGATCCGTGTTGTACCTAGTTATTATTGGTTTTTAAGTCATTTCGCATTTCGTTTTGACTTCAATTTCGGTTTAATTGGTTTTATTTATTTGAATTGATTAAAATTAGCGTAAAGATCCTCTAACGTTCGTTCGTCTAGCAAATAAAATGTTAGGCGTCATCACGAGCCTGAAGGTAGTAATTCCGGATCGTGACACTGGACCTCGTCAAAATCACTCTTTTTGGGGGTATTAAAGCTGCATTGTTGTGGCGGAGTTCCACATTGACCCTACCTAGTGTAATAAGGTCCAAAAAATAATTTACATAAAGGAGCGAATATAAATTGAGCCTCCTAAAAAATTATATATATGTGAGTTGGACATGCGAACAGCTCAATATAATTTTGATGCAAGTACATCTTATTGTGCTGTGTGTCAAACAATAATAAATTGAATCTATTATATCAAAATTAAATATTTCATTAATTGTATTGTTCTGATTATCAAAAGTAGCAACGCACGGCCCATAGAATTAGATAATATCCTTTACATATGCATACAAAAAGTTGGGGGATTCGCATCTATATTCAGTTTTTAGGTCACCTTTTAATTTATATTTATTTTTAAAAAATGTGTATGTGTACTCACTTTTCGGGTAACTTCAGACATACGGGCCTGAAGTAGCAAAAATTTATGTCTGAAGTTTGAACTTCAGAATATTTTACTTGAAATGTAACCTTATCAAAGCAAAACTTCAGATATTTTTGCCTGGAGTTTAGCCTGACTTGCAAAGGCAATCACGCAAACTTCAGTTCATAGTGCAATGGCAAAGTTCAATTTAATAAACTACAACATGTTTTGGCTGAAGTTTTTATTTTGTAATTGCTGAACTTCAGCATTCTAGGAGCTGAAGTTTGTTTAGTATTTGCTGAACTTCAGCAGTTTGTTTTGTATTTGCTGAACTTCAGCATTTTAGAAGCTGAAGTTTGTTTTGTATTTGCTGAACTTCAGCATTCTAGGAGCTGAAGTTTTTGTTTATATTGGCTGAACTTCAGCTCGATTATTTTGTAATTGAAAACAAAAACATGTGTACTGTGATATAAATTTACGAGTATCTTGTGATAATTCATTGCTTAGGCAAACAATGCATCCACCTAACTAGAAACAAAGGAGACGAAGTGCAAAAATGATGCATCAACATTTTAACATGCAGCTAGAGCAGAAAACACTGCAAGAATCTGTCTGTTTCTTGCTCTGTTCACAAAATGCCTCTTCTATTGAAAGCTTGGAGGTGAGCGGCAGTTGAATGAAAAATCTTGAGAAGAAGAAAACGAAGGAGGAGAAGGAGGAGGAGAAAGAGGCCTGAACTTATTTAGAAAGTGTGCACAAGTTAAAACTTTTTAAAAAAATGAGTATATGTTAAATAAAGGCAACCAAATAAAGTGTTCCGTATAATTTTTATCAAAAAGAGTGTGCTGATATTGGGAAGTAAATTAAACGTGTAAATGGCTTACATTTAATTTAATATTTAGAGGCGACGGCTAGATTAGAGGGCCATGACCAGCATTTAATAAACACACTGAATTAAATGAATCAACTCATTCATAAGTGAATTGATCAAATTAACTTACTCACTTGGCTAAACCACGCACAATCTTGAACAATAACTAATCGCCTCAACAGCTTAGAACTCCGAGCACGCAGCAAAAATGAGAACGGTTTAAGTTATACATATATATATATATATATATATATATATATATATATATATATATATATATATATATATATATATATATATATATATATATATATATATATATATATATATATATATATATATAGTGGGGACCAATTTACTTTGATTGTTTTTCTAATTTTACAATGTCTCTTAAAGATAGAAATATCTTATATTCTTTAACTCTTAATATTAAAATTGTTAATTATAAAACCAAAACTGATCCTTACCGATAGCAATTATTTATAGAATACAATATAAAGGCATGATTTAACCTTTAATACTGGAGCCATGAAAACCCTCCATAAAGGTGAAACTGTTCTTTTCAAAACAGATCTACAAGAATCTCATCTGTCAATACCAAAACTCATTTCTCGGAGCCATATTTCTCTACCACAAAACTTGTTAATGCAAGATGCTAATCAGGCTGATAAACCAACAAATACTACAGTCTCTCAGATCCAACAATATTCTAGCGGATATGTAGCCATATCCTTCCAAAGGTCCTTAGACAAAAAATCTCTATCTCTTCCGCTTCGGCACAGTCTGAGATTCAGTCTAGAAGACATACAATATCTTCCTTCTAGGATCGAAACGGTTAATTTTGACTCTAGAATCCCACAAGCTAAATGTGATGACCCAAATGGTCATCTTATAAATTAAGACTCCATTCCAGATTCATTAACCTTAAAAAGACTAATTTTCTTTACCTCGATTTACGTATCCAGTCCGGACGTGAAACCGAAAAGCTTTTAAGTGAAAATATGAGAAATAATAATTTTTGGAATTTAAAATTTGGTTTTAGTTGACTTAGTTTAATATTTTGAGTGAACGGACCCGGATTCGTGTTCGGACGATCTCGGGAGGTCCGCAGTAAAATATGGGACTTGGGTATATGCCCGAAATTGGATTCCGAGGTCCCTAACCTTAGAAATCAATTTTTGAAAGGAATTGTTTTGCTGGATTTTTTTAATGAAATGAATTAATATTTGAAACCATTGATATAGAGAACGTATTTTGGTTCCAGAGCCTGGTAAATATTATTTATACTATTTAAGTACTATCTGTGAAATTTTGTGAGAATAGGAGTTGATTTGATGTGATTCGGACGTCCGGTTGAGAAGTTGTGAAATTTGAGTGTTCTTGAGAAAAAAAATGATGAGTTTTGAGGTTAAATTCATAGTTTTAGATGTTATTTTCATGATTTGATCGCACGAGCAAGTCCATATGATGTTTTTAGACTTGCGTGCATGTTTGGTTTGGAGCCCAGAGGGCTCGAATGAGTTTTGGGTAGGCTACGGAATGTTTTACACTTAAGAAATTATGATGTCATGACTGTTTCTGGTGCGCAAGTAAATTGTTCATCGTGTTCGCGTTGCTTCACTCATGAACGCGTAGAGTAAAGTGCTATGGGGCCATTTTTGTTCTATGCGCGGAGCTCAGGACGCGAACGCAGAGCACTGGTGGGCTAAAGCTTCGCGAACGCGTCCAGGCCACGCGAACGCACTGTGTAACAGGGACTTGGGGGAGGGTAGCTGCATTTCTCTATGCGAACGCGGTCACCTGGTCACGAACGCGAAGGCCATTGGGTCTGACCCATCGCGAACGCGGCAGGCCCATCGCGAACGTTATGAAGGCCTGCCCAATCATATAAAAACAGTTTTAAAACTCAGGCAGAACCTATTTTCGAACTACAAAGACCTAAAGGCGATTTTGTTCACATAAATTCATCCCAATGTGTTGGTAAACAATCCTAAACTCTTCTCTTTCAAATATCCAATATTTTTCATCACTTTTCAATCTAAAATCAAGAATTTTCATGGTAAAAATTGAGGGTTTGGGTAGAATTAGAAAATTTTGTAAAAATTAAATTTTGACCTCGAATTGAGGTCGGATTTTAAAACTAATTACATATTCGGGCTCGGGGGTGAATGGGTAAATGTAATTTGATCCGAATTCCGAGTTTGGACCAAGCGGGCACGGGGTCAGGTTTTAACCTTTTTTTGAGAAAACTTAGGAAAATCATAAATTTTCAGTAAAGTTACTTCCTTTAGCCTTAATTAATTATATCAAGCTAATTATTATTATATTCGAGTGTGTTGGAGGTGAATTCGAAAGGAAAAGCTGTAATTGAGCAGTGAGTGGTCTGCGAATTGAGGTAAGTGCATGGTTTAACCTTGACTTGAGGGAATAGGAATCCCCAACTTAATTACTATGTAAAATTACATGTGTGTGGTGTATAGGTGAGGTGACGAGTATCTATGCACCCCAAATTATTTGCTTAACATGATCCCTTTTCCCGTTTCTAATTATTTGCTTCTGCGCTTAATTGTTTCATGATCATTGATGTTTATATGTCGATTTGGATTTGTTAACTTATTGTTAAGTATTGTTTCAAGTATTTTGGGAAGTATTGGTTGTTCTCTTGGTTTTGTTATGTTACATAAGGATTGAGCTGGATGTCAGTGTTACGATATGTATATAATTTTCGGTTGGTTTCGTTGTGAAATGATAATTGATGAAGTTTATGAGTTTTACAGCTTCTGTTTACAATTGTTGATACAAAAATATTGTGAAAGGCTTGGCCTGAATTGTGAAAGTTTTCGTAAATGAACTGATATGATATGTCTTGTTGGAGCGGGTTGCACGCAGCAACAATGAGTGATAAGGGTGGACAGGTGGGATCGGGTTGCACGCCACAACAGGAGATATAAGGGTGATATATATATAAGGAGGAGCAATAAAGGTGGACAGGTGGAGCGGGTTGCGAGAAGCGATAAGGGAGAATAATTATGTTTTACATATTTTCAAAAAAATAAGGATTTGGAAAGCTCCGGTTTTATTAAAAAGGTTTTCATACTCTGATTTTTACTGTGATTTAAATTGAAACTTGGAAATTTTGAGGAGTTGACTATAGCTGATATATGAAAAGAATTATCCGAGTTGTTTTTGTTTACTATTGCAAGTTACTGGTTATTTAATTTATTATTTTTATTATTTCTTCTTGGTTTATTATATATTGTTCGCAGATTATATCGTTAATGCCCCGCCATAGCCTCGTCACTATTTCCTCNATGAAAAATCTTGAGAAGAAGAAAACGAAGGAGGAGAAGGAGGAGGAGAAAGAGGCCTGAACTTATTTAGAAAGTGTGCACAAGTTAAAACTTTTTAAAAAAATGAGTATATGTTAAATAAAGGCAACCAAATAAAGTGTTCCGTATAATTTTTATCAAAAAGAGTGTGCTGATATTGGGAAGTAAATTAAACGTGTAAATGGCTTACATTTAATTTAATATTTAGAGGCGACGGCTAGATTAGAGGGCCATGACCAGCATTTAATAAACACACTGAATTAAATGAATCAACTCATTCATAAGTGAATTGATCAAATTAACTTACTCACTTGGCTAAACCACGCACAATCTTGAACAATAACTAATCGCCTCAACAGCTTAGAACTCCGAGCACGCAGCAAAAATGAGAACGGTTTAAGTTATACATATATATATATATATATATATATNCCACAAGCTAAATGTGATGACCCAAATGGTCATCTTATAAATTAAGACTCCATTCCAGATTCATTAACCTTAAAAAGACTAATTTTCTTTACCTCGATTTACGTATCCAGTCCGGACGTGAAACCGAAAAGCTTTTAAGTGAAAATATGAGAAATAATAATTTTTGGAATTTAAAATTTGGTTTTAGTTGACTTAGTTTAATATTTTGAGTGAACGGACCCGGATTCGTGTTCGGACGATCTCGGGAGGTCCGCAGTAAAATATGGGACTTGGGTATATGCCCGAAATTGGATTCCGAGGTCCCTAACCTTAGAAATCAATTTTTGAAAGGAATTGTTTTGCTGGATTTTTTTAATGAAATGAATTAATATTTGAAACCATTGATATAGAGAACGTATTTTGGTTCCAGAGCCTGGTAAATATTATTTATACTATTTAAGTACTATCTGTGAAATTTTGTGAGAATAGGAGTTGATTTGATGTGATTCGGACGTCCGGTTGAGAAGTTGTGAAATTTGAGTGTTCTTGAGAAAAAAAATGATGAGTTTTGAGGTTAAATTCATAGTTTTAGATGTTATTTTCATGATTTGATCGCACGAGCAAGTCCATATGATGTTTTTAGACTTGCGTGCATGTTTGGTTTGGAGCCCAGAGGGCTCGAATGAGTTTTGGGTAGGCTACGGAATGTTTTACACTTAAGAAATTATGATGTCATGACTGTTTCTGGTGCGCAAGTAAATTGTTCATCGTGTTCGCGTTGCTTCACTCATGAACGCGTAGAGTAAAGTGCTATGGGGCCATTTTTGTTCTATGCGCGGAGCTCAGGACGCGAACGCAGAGCACTGGTGGGCTAAAGCTTCGCGAACGCGTCCAGGCCACGCGAACGCACTGTGTAACAGGGACTTGGGGGAGGGTAGCTGCATTTCTCTATGCGAACGCGGTCACCTGGTCACGAACGCGAAGGCCATTGGGTCTGACCCATCGCGAACGCGGCAGGCCCATCGCGAACGTTATGAAGGCCTGCCCAATCATATAAAAACAGTTTTAAAACTCAGGCAGAACCTATTTTCGAACTACAAAGACCTAAAGGCGATTTTGTTCACATAAATTCATCCCAATGTGTTGGTAAACAATCCTAAACTCTTCTCTTTCAAATATCCAATATTTTTCATCACTTTTCAATCTAAAATCAAGAATTTTCATGGTAAAAATTGAGGGTTTGGGTAGAATTAGAAAATTTTGTAAAAATTAAATTTTGACCTCGAATTGAGGTCGGATTTTAAAACTAATTACATATTCGGGCTCGGGGGTGAATGGGTAAATGTAATTTGATCCGAATTCCGAGTTTGGACCAAGCGGGCACGGGGTCAGGTTTTAACCTTTTTTTGAGAAAACTTAGGAAAATCATAAATTTTCAGTAAAGTTACTTCCTTTAGCCTTAATTAATTATATCAAGCTAATTATTATTATATTCGAGTGTGTTGGAGGTGAATTCGAAAGGAAAAGCTGTAATTGAGCAGTGAGTGGTCTGCGAATTGAGGTAAGTGCATGGTTTAACCTTGACTTGAGGGAATAGGAATCCCCAACTTAATTACTATGTAAAATTACATGTGTGTGGTGTATAGGTGAGGTGACGAGTATCTATGCACCCCAAATTATTTGCTTAACATGATCCCTTTTCCCGTTTCTAATTATTTGCTTCTGCGCTTAATTGTTTCATGATCATTGATGTTTATATGTCGATTTGGATTTGTTAACTTATTGTTAAGTATTGTTTCAAGTATTTTAGGAAGTATTGGTTGTTCTCTTGGTTTTGTTATGTTACATAAGGATTGAGCTGGATGTCAGTGTTACAATATGTATATAATTTTCGGTTAGTTTCGTTGTGAAATGGTAATTGATGAAGTTATGCATTTTATAACTTCTGTTTGCAATTGTTGATACAAAAATATTGTGAAAGGCTTGGCCTGAATTGTGAAAGTTTTCATAAATGAACTGATACGATATGTCTGGTGGGAGCGGGTTGCACGCCGCAACAAGGAGTGATAAGGGTGGACAGGTGGGATCGGGTTGCACGCCACAACAGAAGAAATAAGGGTGATATATATATATATATGGAGGAGCAATAAGGGTGGACAGGTGGGAGCAGGTTGCGAGGAGCGATAAGGAAGAATAATTATATGTGTGGTGTATAGGTGAGGTGACGAGTATCTACGCACCCCAGATTATTTGCTTAACATGATCCCTTTCCCCATTTCCAATTATTTGTTTTCGGGCTTAATTGTTTCATGATCATTAATGTTTATATGTCGATTTGGATTTGTTAACTTATTGTTAAGTGTTGTTTCAAGTATTTTGGGAAGTGTTGGCTGTTCTCTTGGTTATGTTATGCTACATAAAGATTGAGTTGGATGTCAGTGTTACGATATGTATGTAATTTTCGGTTAGTTTCATTGTGAAATGGTAATTGATGAAATTATGAGTTTTACAGCTTCTGTTTACAATTGTTGATACAAAAATATTGTGAAAGGCTTGGCCTGAATTGTGAAAGTTTTCGTAAATGAACTGATATGATATGTCTTGTTGGAGCGGGTTGCACGCAGCAACAATGAGTGATAAGGGTGGACAGGTGGGATCGGGTTGCACGCCACAACAGGAGATATAAGGGTGATATATATATAAGGAGGAGCAATAAAGGTGGACAGGTGGAGCGGGTTGCGAGAAGCGATAAGGGAGAATAATTATGTTTTACATATTTTCAAAAAAATAAGGATTTGGAAAGCTCCGGTTTTATTAAAAAGGTTTTCATACTCTGATTTTTACTGTGATTTAAATTGAAACTTGGAAATTTTGAGGAGTTGACTATAGCTGATATATGAAAAGAATTATCCGAGTTGTTTTTGTTTACTATTGCAAGTTACTGGTTATTTAATTTATTATTTTTATTATTTCTTCTTGGTTTATTATATATTGTTCGCAGATTATATCGTTAATGCCCCGCCATAGCCTCGTCACTATTTCCTCGAGGTTAGGCTCGGCACTTACTCAGTACATGAGGTCGGTTATTTTGATACTACACTCGGCACTCTTTTGTGCAGATCCAGGTACCGGCCAGGGTTAGGAGATTTTAGTAGCTGCACATTTTCATCGGAGACATGAGGTAGATCTGCTGGCGTCGGCAGATTCCTGGAGTCTTCTCTTTACTTTATAGAAACCATTTTATTTCTTTCAAAACAGAGATATATTCTTTCAGGCCATTATTTGTAGTATTCTTAGTAGTTCATGAATTGTGACACCACACCCTGGGTAGTCTTATAGTTATATATTTAGTTCGTGGTTCGGCTTATTTGTTAGTTTATTATTTTATTCTTGAATTTAGGCACTGGAATTAATAAATTTAGTTTATTTCTGAATTGTCCTGTTACAATTAAATAGACTTTAATAGAAATTAATTAAATAAGTTCTAACATTGGCTTGCCCAAGTGTGGTGTTAGGCGCCATCACGATCCCTAAGGTTGGGAATTTGGGTCGTGACAAGTTGGTATCAGAGCACTAGGTTACATAGGTCTCACAATTCACGAACAAGCTTGATAGAGTCTGAGGGATCGGTACGGAGACGTCTGTACTTATCTCCTAGAGGCTATGAAGTTAGGAACAAACTCAATTTTTAATTCTATTTTGTCGTGCGATTCTTGGTATCTCAAATTCTGATTGAACTCTTATACTCTCTCGCAGATGGCAAGAACACTTGCTTCTTCTTCCGCTGACCAACAATCCGGTCTTCCAGCAGCAACAGCTCCCATTAGGGGCAGAGGCTGAGGCCACGTTAAAGGCCAAGGAAGGGGCAGGACTCAGCCCGTTACTCATATTGCAGCCCCAGCTGCGGAGCCCCAGAGTTTAAATTGATGGGGCTCCATCTCAGACCGTTCCAGTTGGACCAGCTCAGGTCGCAGAGGGGTTTATTGCTACCCCGGTACTTCAGGATGCTTTGGTCCGATTAGTGGGCCTTATGGAGAGTGTAGCCCAGACTGGCGCACTCCCTGTTGCAGCAGCCGCATCTCAGGCTGGAGGATGGGTCTAGACTCATGTTACCCATATTCCTGATTAGACTACTCCTCAGATCCAGACCCCAGCAGCCAACCCAGTTGGGGTAGTTCAGACAGTTGCTGCAGCCCCGATTGCTGAGGGGGCAGTTATGACTTCCAATGCTTTGTGGAGATTGGAAGGGTTCATCAAGCTTTTCCCTGTTCACTTTAGTGGTGCTACTTCAGAGGATCCTCAGGAATATCTGGACAGCTGTCACGAGGTTCTTCATAATATGGGTATTTTGAAGACCAATGGGGTCGACTTCGTCGCATTTCAGATGACTGGTTTCGCCAAGAAATGGTGGAGGGATTATTTGTTGACTAGACCAGTTGGGTCACCTGCTCTGACTTGGGATCAGTTTTCTCACCTCTTTTTGGAGAAGTTTTTGCCCATCACTACCAGAGAAGAGAAGCGTCGCCAGTTTGAGCATCTTCAGCAGGGCGGCATGACAGTTACCCAGTATGAGAATTGTTTTGTGGATTTGGATCGGCTGCTATTCTTCTATTGCCCATAGAGAGGGAGAAGGTTAGGAGATTTATTGAGGGCCTTGACCATCCCATCAGGTTGCAGATGGCTAAGGAGACAGGGACTGAGATTTCATTTCAGGATGCGGCGAATGTGGCCAGAAGAGTTGAGACGGTTCTTGGGATGGGAGGTCAGGGGTCAGACAAGAGACCTCGCCATTCCGGTAGATTCAACGGTGCCTCGTCCGGAGGCGGAGATACTCAGGGTAGAGGCCATTCTTCCAGGCCATTTAATTCAGCACTTTAGACATCCCATGGTGCCTCAGGTGGTCATGGCTCTTACTTGCCTTATTCTGATCAGTCAGCCCATATCAGAGCACCTCCTCTCCAGAGTTATTGCCGTGGTCAGCCGGTTCGCCAGGGTCAGCCTCAGTATCAGGATGGGTGTTCTGAGTGTGGTGAGTATGGGAAAATTCAGAGATCTTGTTCGAATTTTTTGGGTAATCAGCCTCAGTACCAGAATTCTCGTGCTTTAGTTTTGGCACCAGCTGCAGCACCACCTGCCCAGCCAGCCAGGGGTAGGGGTCAGGTAGTAAGAGTTAGATGTCAGAATGTTATAGGTGGAGGTCAGCATGCTGGAGGTGGAGGACAGTCTGCTAAAGGTGGTGGCCATCCTGTTAGAGGTGGAGGACCACCTGTCAGGGGTCCTCCCGGTGACTCAGTTCAGGGTGGTAGGGCCCAGCTCGATTATATGCATTTCCATCTAGACCCGACGCGGAGTCCTCCGATGCAGTTATCACAGGTACCATTTCAGTTTGTAATAAATATGCTTCAGTTTTGTTTGATCTGGGGTCTACTTGTTCTTATGTGTCATCCTATTTTGCCTCGTATTTGGTTGTGCCCTGCGATTCCTTGAGTGTCTCTGTTTATGTGTCTACGCCGATGGGGGATGCTATTGTTGTAGATTGTGTATATCGTTCGTGCGTAGTCATTATTGAGGGTCTTGAAACTAGTGTAGGCTTGTTGCTTCTTGACATGGTCAACTTTGATGTCATATTGGGCATGGATTGGTTGTCACCTTATTATACCATCATGGGTTGTCACGCCAAGACAGTTACTTTAGCTTTGCCGGGATTGCCTCAGTTAGAATGGAAAAGGACTCCTAGTCATTCTCCCAGCAGAGTGATTTCTTATGCCAAGGCTCATCGCGTGGTTGAGAAATAATGTTTGGCTTATTTGGCTTATATCCGTGATTCTGATGCCGAGGTTTCTTCAATAGAGTCAGTGCCTATGGTTTGGGAGTTTCCCAAAGTTTTTCCTGCAGACCTACCGGGGATACCACCCGACAGGGATATCGATTTTTGTATTGTGTTGCTCCAGTCACTCAGCCCATTTCTATCCATACCGGATGGCCCCACCAGAATTGAAATAATTGAAAGAACAGTTGTAAGACATGCTTGATAAAGGTTTCGCCAAGCCTAATGTCTCGCCTTGGGGTGCCCCAGTTTTGTTCGTAAAGAAGAAGTATGGATCGATGAGAATGTGTATAGATTACCGGCATTTGAATAAAGTTACTATCAAAAATAATATCCATTGTCGAGAATTGATGATTTATTTGATCAGTTTCAGGGTGCCAGTGTGTTTTTGAAAATTGATCTGAGATAGGGCTACCATCAATTGAAGATTAGGGCATCCGATGTTCCTAAAACAGCCTTTCGGACAAGGTATGGGCACTATGAATTTTTGGTGATGTCTTTTGGCTTGACTAATGCCCCAGCAACCTTTATGGATTTGATGAATCGAGTTTACAAGCCTTATCTGGATTCCTTTGTAATTGTGTTCATTGATGATATTCTTATATACTCCCGCAGTCGGGAGGAGCATGAACAACACCTCCGTATAACACTCCGGACTTTGAGGGATAACCAGTTGGATGCAAAATTTTCAAAGTGTGAATTCTGGTTAGATTCAGTAGATTTCTTGGGCCACATCGTATCAGCGGAGGTTATTCAGGTAGATTCTAAGAAGATAGAGGCAGTCAAAAACTGGCCTAGAGCCACTTCAGCCACGGAAATCAGGAGCTTCTTGGGTTTGGCGGGATACTACCGTCGTTTTGTGGAGGGTTTCTCGTCTATAGCAGCCCCGATGACGAGATTGACTCAGACGGTTGCCCCTTTTAAATGGTCAGATGAGTGTGAGGCGAGCTTTCAGAAGCTTAAGACATCCTTGACTTCAGCACCGGTATTGGAGTTACCATCAGGTTCAGGATCTTGCACGGTATATTGTGATGCTTCCCGTGTTGGGTTGGGAGCGATATTGATGCAAGAGGTCAGGGTGATAGCATATGCGTCTTGGCAGTTAAATATTCACGAGAAAAATTATCATGTCCATGACTTAGAGTTGGCAGCTATTGTTCACGCGTTGAAAATATGGAGGCACTATCTTTATGGCATGCCATGTGAGGTTTACACGGATCATCGTAGCCTCCAGTACTTGTTCAATCAAAAGGATCTTAATTTGAGAGAGAGGATATGGCTAGAGTTATTGAAAGATTATGACGTCACTATATTGTATCATCCAGGAAAGGCCAATGTGGTGGCTGATGCATTGAGTAGGAAAGCAGTAAGTATGGGCAGCCGTGCATGTATTCCAGTTGGTGAGAGACCGTTAGCTTTAGACATTCAGACTTTGGCTAATCAGTTCGTGAGGTTGGATATTTAGCCCAGACATGTTCTAGCTTGTACAGTTGCTCGGTCTTCCTTATTCGAGCGTATCAGATATCGGCAGGATGATGACCCGCACTTGATGGTCCGCAAGGACACCATTCGGCACGGTGGTGCCAAGAAGGTTACAGTTGGAGATGATGGTGTTTTGAGGATGCAGGGTCGTATATGTGTGCCTAATGTTGATGGCCTTCGTGAGTTGATTCTTGAAGAAGCTTACAGTTCTAAGTATTCTATTCACCTGGGTGCTGCCAAGATGTACCAGGACCTGTGGCAGCACTACTGGTGACAAAGGATGAAAAAGGATATTGTTGCGTATGTGGCTCGTTGTTTGAATTACCAACAGGTGAAATATGAGCATCAGAGATCTGGTGGTTTGCTTCTTAGTAGACAGAGATTCCTGAGTGGAAGTGGGAGCGTATCACTATGGACTTCGTTGTTGGACTCCCACGGGCTTAGAGGAAGTTCGACGCCGTTTGGGTTATTGTGGATAGGTTGACCAAATCAGCACATTTTATTCCAGTGGCAAGTACTTATACTTCGGAGCGGTTGGCAGAGATATATGTTTGAGAGATTGTTCGCCTTCACGGTGTGCCCGTGTCTATCATTTCTAATCGAGGTACGCAGTTTACCTCGCACTTTTGGAGGGCAGTTCAGCAAGAGTTGGGTACCCGAGTTAAGTTGAGCACATCATTTCATCCTCAGACGGACGGGCAGTCCGAGCGTACTATTCATATTCTAGAGGATATGCTCCGCTCTTGTGTTATTGATTTTGGAGGTTCTTGGGATCAATTTTTGCCGTTAGTGGAGTTTGCCTACAATAATAGTTATCAGTCGAGCATTCAGATAGCTCCCTATGACGCATTATATGGTAGACGGTGTAGATCGCCAGTTGGGTGGTTTGAGTCGCGGGAGGCTCGGTTATTGGGTACATACTTAGTTCAAGAGGCCTTAGATGAGGTCAAGATTATACAGGACCGACTTCGTGCAGCTCAGTCTAGGCAAAAGAGTTACGCCGATCGTAACGTTCAGGATGTGGCATTCATGGTTGGAGAGAGAGTATTACTTCGGGTATCGCCCATGAAGGGTGTTATGATATTTGGGAAGAATGAAAAGTTGAGCCCTAGGTATATCGGACCATTTGAGATTCTTAATAGAGTGGGGGAGGTAGCTTATAGACTTGCGTTGCCTCCAGGGTTATCCTCCGTTCATCCGGTATGTCATGTATCTATGCTCTGGAAATATCATGGTGACCCGTCCCACATGTTAGATTTCAGCTCTGTCCAATTGGACAAAGATTTGACTTATGAGGAGGAGCCGGTAGCCATTCTAGACCGACAGGTTTGTCAGTTGAGATCAAAGAGCTACCCTTCAGTTTGAGTGTAGTGGAGGGGTAAACTTGTTGAGGCAGCTACGTGGGAGTCCGAGTCGGACATGCAGAGTAGATATCCCCACTTGTTTTTCAGTTCAGGTAATTTTCTATGTCCGTTCGAGGACGAACGTTTGTTTTAGAGGTGGAGATTGTGATGACCCAAAGAGTCGTCTTACAAATTAAGACTCCATTTCAGGCTCATTAGCCTTAAAAAACTATTTTTATTTACCTCAATTTACGTGCGCAGTCCGGACGTGAAACCGAAAAGCTTTTATGTGAAAATATGAGAAATAATAAATTTTGAAATTTAAAATTTAGTTTTAGTTGACTTGGTTCAACATTTTGAGTGAATAGAACTAGACCCGGATCCGTGTTCCGATGATCCCAGGAGGTCCGCAGTAAAATATGGGACTTGGGCGTATGCCCGGAATTGGATTCCGAGGTCCCTAGCCTTAGAAATCAATTTTTGAAAGGAATTGTTTTGCTGGATTTTTTAATGAAATGAATTAATATTTGAAACTATTGATATCGGGACCGTATTTTAGTTTCAGAGCCCGGTACAGATTTGTCATAGTATTTAAGTACTATCTGTAAAATTTGGTGAGAATCGGAGTTGATTTGACGTGATTCGGACGTCCGGTTGAGAAATTGTAAATTTTGAGTGTTCTTGAGAAAAAAATGATGAGTTTTGAGGTTAAATTCATAGTTCTAGATGTTATTTTCATAATTTTATTGCAAGAGAAAGTCCATATAATATTTTTAGACTTGCGTGCATGTTTGGTTTGGAGCCCCGAGGGCTCGGGTGAGTTTTGGGTAGGCTACGGGATGTTTTACACTTAAGAAATTATGTTGTCATGACTGTTTCTGGTGCGCAGGTAAATTGTTTTTCGCGTTCGCCTTTCTTCAATCGCGAACGCGTAGAGTAAAGTGCACTGAGGTCATTTTTATTCTATGTGAACGCGGAGCTAAGGACGCGAACGCGGAGCACCGGTGGGCTAAAGCTTCGTGAACGCGTCCAGGACACGCGAACGCACTGTGTAAACGGGACTTGGGGGAGGGTAGTTGCATTTCTCTATGTGAACATGGCCACCTGGTCGCGAATGCGAAGGCCATTGGGCCTGACCCATCTCGAACGCGACAAGCCCATCGCGAACGCGTTGAAGGCCTGCCCAGTCATATAAATACAGTTTTAAAACTCGGGCAGAACCTATTTTTCACCTATTTTCGAACTACAAAGACCTAGAGGCGATTTTCTTCACACAAATTCATCCCCAAGGTGTTGGTAAACAATCCTAAACTCTTCTCTTTCAATTACCCAATGTTTTTCATCACTTTTCAATCCAAAATCAAGAATTGTCATAGTAAAAATTGAGGGTTTTGGTAGAATAGAGAATTTTGTAAAAATTAAATTTTGACATTGAATTGGGGTCGAATTTCGAAACGAATTGCATTTCGGGCTCGGGGGTGAATGAGTAAACGTAATTTGGTCTGAATCCCGAGTTTGGACCAAGCAGGCCCGGGGTCGGATTTTAACCTTTTTTTTAGAAAACTTAGAAAAATCATAAATTTTCAGTAAAGTTACTTCCTTTAGCCTTAATTAATGATATCAAGCTAATTATGATTAGATTCGAGTGTGTTGGAGGTGAATTCGAAAGGACAAGTTGTAATTGAGCAGTGAGTGGCCTGCGAATTTGAAGTAAGTGCTTGGTTTAACCTTGAGTTGAGGGAATAGGAATCCCCAACTTAATTGCTATGTGAAATTACATTTGTGTGGTGTATAGGTGAGGTGACGAGTATCTATGCACCCCAAATTATCTGCTTAACATGGTATGTTTCCCTGTTTTCAATTATTTACTTCCGGGCTTAATTGTTTCATGACCATTGATGTTTATATGTCGACTTGGATTCGTTAAATTATTGTTAAGTATTGTTTCAAGTATTTTGGGAAGTGTTGATTTTTCTCTTGGTTTTGTTATGTTACATAAGGATTGAGCTGGATGTTAGTGTTACAATATGTATATAATTTCCGATTGGTTTCGTTGTGAAATAGTAATTGATGAAGTTATGAGTTTTACAGTTTCTGTTTACAATTGTTGATACAAAAATATTGTGAAAGTCTTGGCCTGAATTTTGAAAGTTTTCGTAAATGAACTGATATGATATGTCTTGTGGAATCGGGTTGCACACCGCAACATGAGAAATAAGGGTGATATATATATAGGGATGAGCAATAAGGGTGGACAAGTGGGAGCGAGTTGCGAGGAGCGATAAGGGAGAATAATTATGTTTACTGATTTTCAAAAAAAATAAGGATTTGAAAAACTCCGGTTTTATGAAAAAGCTTTTCATACTCTAATTTTTACTGTGTTTTAAATTGAAACTGAAAATTTTGAGGAGTTGATTATAGCTGATATCTGAAAAGAATTATCCGAGTTGTTTTTGTTTACTGTTGCAAGTTACTGGTTATTTAATTGATTATTTTTATTATTTCTTCTTGGTTTATTATATATTGTTCGCAGATTATATCGTTAATGCCCCGCCATAGCCTCGTCACTATTTCCTCGAGGTTAGGCTCGGCACTTACTCAGTACATGAGGTCGGTTATACTGATACTACACTCGGCACTCTTTTGTGCAGATCCAGGTACCGGCCAGAGTTAGGAGATTTTAGTAGCTGCGCATTTTCGTCGGAAACACGAGGTAGATCTGCTGGCGTCGCAGATTCCTAGAGTCTTCTCTTTACTTTATAGACACTGTTTTATTCTTTCAAAACAGAGATATATTCTTTCAGACCATTATTTATAGTATTCTTAGTAGTTCGTGAATTATGACACCAGACCCTGGGTAGTCTTATAGTTATATATTTAGTTCGTGGTTCGGCTTATTTATTCATTTATTATTTTATTCGTGAATTTAGGCACTGGAAGTAATAAATTTAGTTTATTTCTGAATTGTCATGTTACAATTAAATAGACTTTAATAGAAATTAATTAAATAAGTTCTAACATTGGCTTGTCTAACAAGTGTGGTGTTAGGCGCCATCACGATCTCTAAGGTTGGAAATTTGGGTCGTGACACTAAATATACTGTAGAAACAGCACCCCCCCCCTTCCCCGACAGAAGTTGATTATGAACAACTTCAATCTCCCACTTACTCAGCTTTAGGTGTTGAATTAGGCGTTTTGAAAAAAGATTTTCAAATTGATAAAGAAAAACTTGGAGCAAATTATATATATATATATATATATATAGGTAAAAGTATAGTTTAAGGTAAAAGTTTACGGGTATCGAGTAGTTATACGGAACTAATAAATGTATATCATGTGTTTGCATATATATTTTTCTCACTTAATCATGGTTAATGAAGTATTCCCTCCGTTTTAATTGTGTAAATCTATTTACTCCCTCCGGTCATTTTTACTTGCCCATTATATTAAAAATATATTTTCACTTTTACTTGTCCATTGTACTAAAAATACATTTTCACTTTATTTGTCTACTATATTAAATCAAAAGAAAGACAATCTTTTTTTTTTTTTCTTTCTGTTTTACCCTTATCATTAACTACTTATTTCTCATATCATTTCCCAAGATTTTTGGTAATTCTATCATTATTATGGGTAAAATTTTAAAATACATATTTCATTTATTTTTTCTTAAATGGCATGTAAAGTCAAAAGTGGACAACTAAAAGTGAATGGAGAGAGTACTTTTTAGTCCGGTTAAAAATAATGATCAATTTCTAAATTTAGAAATAATTTGATTTGAACTTCTTATTTTACCCTTAATGAGAAGTTTTTATAGCATTATTTATATTTCAAAAAACATATTTTAAAAGTCTTATATTCATACAAATATTATGACATGTCATGATTATAACCTTCATAAATCTTTATTTTTTAAATATTATGATATGTCATGATTATAACCTTCATAAATCTTTATTTTTTCTTAAAATCAGTGTCGTATCAAAAAAGTTTACAAAAATTGAAATGGATAGAGTTATATTATCACCTCATAGAATCAATTAAACATATGATTTATAAAACGGTTCCGTAACAGCTTGTTTGGATGGTTGTTACTCATTATATCGCTTTGTATTATTATTCTAAAACAATATTTGTTTTGATTATTTATTTAAAATTTCATTGTATCATATTAAATTCATTGTTCCGGAACAATCAAAAGCCTCATTTTATGAAACAACCACTTTGATGTGGTAAGATCGTTTCCTATTTTTTTTTTCAATTATGCCCTTACTTATTACTCCATAATTTCATTTTATCAATTTAATTATTTTGTATTTTAACTCCAAATCTCCAACCTATTGACCTATTTTGTCTTCTTCCATCTTTTCTAGAGTTGGTTTGCCCCGTTCTTTTTATCCAAGTCTCCGTTCGATTCTTTGTCTCTTTCGATCGCTTTTTTTGTTGTTGCTAATATTAGTTAACCTTTTTTCAGGTTTTTGCTCTTGTTTCCAAGCTATGTAATTAGTATAAAGTTGTTTTCTTAAATTAGTTTATGTGTAATTCTTGATAAATTTTATTTAAAATAATTACGGGCATTTTAATAAACTTATCAGTTATAATACAGTACTATACAATCAAATCAAACAATAAAAATATTATTTAACAACAACAAATGATACAATCTATTCAAACTTTATATTCGTAAAACAATACTAACATTATAAAACGGAGGGTAACAATAATCCAAACATAGTTTAAGTATAACCGTTGCATATTTATATCAATTCACGTGCGCTCTTCCACGAGTATCTGCCAGTCAATTTTTACTTTTCCGCAGATCAAATTGATAAAATGAAAAAATAAAAATAAAAATAAAAGAAGAAAGAGTTTAAAGAGTCTTTTGAGGTTTAGTTCCCTGTTATCTATCACTGTGTGGTAAGTACACCTTAGAAGAAGTAGTATTAAAAGAAGGATTGGACAATAACCCTTCTTTTAAATTGACCCTCAACTCCTCCTTTTCTTCTCCCTTCTTTTAACTCCAAACTAAAATTCCCATATCCAAAAGTTCCTAGCTTTTTTGTTTCTTTCCATGGAGTTAGCTTTGAGCTTAGGAGGGGATACCCCAAAATCATTTTTGTTTCTTGAAAAGTCATCATCTTCTTCTTCTTTACATGAAAAGCTGATCATGGATAGCAGCAAAGATTTAGGGTTCTGCATGGGTTTAGGAAAGTGCAGTGAAGATAAAAGCAGAAAAAATAAGCAGAGACGGAGCCAGGATTTAAAGGAAGATCACGAAAGTAAAGGGTCATCAGATCCACTGCTTCAGCTTGATCTCTTGCCTTTTTCTCCAGTTTCTAGGGACACATCTTCACACCTTCACTTCCCTTGGCTCACTGAAAACAGTGAGTAAATTCTCTCACCCCTTCAACCTTTATGATTTTTTCTTTCTTCTTGTTTCTTGTTTTCTTTGTCCAACTTGAGCTTTAGCATAATTTTTATTTATTTTTTTTAAAGTTTCTGCCATATGGATTATGTGGGTGGTTGTGTGTCGCGAGGAGGAGCCACCCTTTCGCCCCTTCGCTAGAAAATTACACTATATAAATAGATAGATTTCATTCTTTATGCATATATATTATATGTTGATAGCTTCTTTGTAGGTTTTTTTTCATTATAATTTGGATTTTTTTGGTAAAAATTCTAATTCTGCCATTGGTGACGGGGTGTTAATATGTTATATATACTTGGGTTGTATTTTGTGAGCTTTTTCAAAAACATCAAACGTACCATCTTTGTTTGTTCTTTATAAGTAAATCTATGCTCCTAGGGTTTGGAAAAGATTTGAAGTTACATAATTTATGATTTTGTTGATGGATTGTGCCTGTTTTTGTTAGAAAATTTAATGAAAAGGAAAATATTGAAAAAGGAGCTTGAGACATGTAGAACACTTATAATTCTGTATTTCTGTAGATACAACAAGAATGTTATTTACAGTTATTTATATGATGAAGTGTCAACATCCTTCTTATTTATAGAACAGGATTTCAAAGGTTAGGGACTTCTTTGAAACAAATGTCTTTTCTATTTTATCACGTAATCCAAAAAACATTTGCAAGTAATGTTTATATAAATTAAGATGAGATTTGTAATGTATAAAAAAATAATTAAGGTAGATTATCTGCAACAGTAAAACTCTTTGATTAACAACTTTTCCCTATTACGAACTATATTCAACAGTAGCTGCTGAACCTGGACCGGCGGGAAAGGTGTTGGACATGAACCGGCGGCAGTTAGTGGCGGAGGAGGCTGAGGAAGGGGCGGCGTTGTCATCTCCGAACAGTGCAATATCAACTTTTCAAATGAACATTCCAATATACAGAAATGGAAATAAGTTATTAGGCAAAAGAGAGTGTGAGGGAGATGTAGAGAGATGGGGTAATTCTTCTTCTAGAGCTAGTGATGAAGAAGATGGTTCCGCCAGAAAAAAGCTTAGACTTACAAAAGAACAATCTGCTTTTCTTGAAGAAAGTTTCAAAGAACACAACACTCTCAATCCAGTAAGTCAAACTTATTATCATTCTTTTCTTGACTTTTTCTCCGTATAAAAAAATAACTCATATACTATCAGATTATCTAAAAGATAGTTACAGGAAGATGATAAAAAAAAAAATAAAGAGTGGAATTAAGTAACGTGGACAATAAAGCAATTAGTTGTCCGCTATAACAGGTTGATTTATACCGTGTATATAAGTTAAATCCCAAAACCGTGACGTTAATTAATCATCTATACAGTAGTATTGATAATTTAATACTAATACAATATGTTAGATGTTATTTCTTAAATTTATTTTCTTGGTATTATTCTTGATGTTTTGAGAAATACAAAAACTGTAAATGCAGAAACAGAAGCTTGCTCTAGCAAAGCAGTTAAACCTTCGTCCAAGACAAGTGGAAGTGTGGTTCCAAAACAGAAGAGCAAGGTAAGATTAATTCGTAGTTTGATAAAAATGATAAATAGTCTACTGCCATTGAATAAACAATATTGACAATTTTTACATTATTGTCTGTGTATTGAAGAATTAATGATAATTATTTTTTTTAAAAAATGGCAGGACAAAATTGAAGCAGACAGAGGTAGATTGTGAGTATTTAAAGAAGTGCTGTGAGACGCTGACAGAAGAGAATAAGAGGCTGCAGAAAGAGCTTCAAGAATTAAGAGCTTTAAAATCTTCTCAACCTTTTTACATGCAGCTTCCTGCCACCACTCTCACTATGTGCCCATCTTGTGAGCGCGTGGTCACCGCCACTAGCTCCACCACTGCCACAGCGGCTGCTGCCGCAAATACGACGCTTACTCTGGCTAAACCAGAACCCTTCCCATTTTCACCAGCCCAAGTTCAGGCTCCTCAGCCTGCTTCATAATATTTATTCGGTGTTCAGTATTTGTACTTGGGTGGGACCGATCAAAATTTGAATTCGCGTTAAAAATTTTTATATTGAGAGGTAAAGTGATCCTTAACAAAATGTACATGCTAGGATTTTTAACATAGGTATTCTTGGTTGTAATTTTTCAACTAAAGATTCCTTTCTTTTTTTTCTTATAAATTATGGTTTGTCATGCATGGCGAGTTTAAAACTAGCTTGGGACTTAAGATTGGGAAGAAGTTTGTTTGTCTAGGAATATTTTAGAGATTTTAGTTAGGAGGAAAAAAAAGAAACACTATGTATTGCTCAAAATTGATGTTGTAGAAGAAAGAATAAGTTGCTTTTCCTTGACTTTTTTTGATGAATTATCCAAATTAAGTATCGCTAATGCTATGGGTGTGTAAACCATTCTTTACTTGCCATATATGATTTGCAAGATTATCAAAATATTTATTCAAGATGTATTGCTTATGAGATGATCAAAATATATCTTAGTTTGGACTTCGTCTGGCATCTCTTCGAACTTCAATAGGCGCAGTATTAACTAAAATACATTGTTAATATCATTATTATATGTCAGATGTCCGGTTAGTAAAATTTTAAAAACTTTAACATCCATTCTTCCACCTATCAAAGATAGTGACAAAATATTTTAAAATAATGATTGCAAAATTCAAATGTAAGAAAGAACAATATATGAAGAAGAACGAAGAGTAAATTGGATTTTATTTTCGCAAGTTAGCGGAAAATTGCCAATAAATTCTTTTCACCAGTCTCCCATCAATATAATAGGTGTATAATGTTTAATAAGGGAAGGACAAGGAGTGTGAAATTTCATCATATGAGGGTGCTCGAGGCATACATATCTTTTTAAATACCTTCGGTTGAAATTCGCCAGTTATAAAGACAAAACTTTAGCATACGGGGCTGAAGTTCCCCAGTTACGAAGATAAAACTTCAGTTTCCCAGTTACGAACTCCCACGTTATAAAGATAACAACTTCAGCATAGAGGGTTGAAGTTCCCCAGTTACAAAAACAAAACTTCAGCTCTAGAGAACTTCAGCTTTAGAGCTGAAGTTTTGTCTTTGTAAACTGGGGAACTTCAGCCCCGTATGCTGAAGTTATTGTCTTTATAACTTGGGAACTTCAGCCCCGTATGCTGAAGTTCCCCATTTACAAAAGACAAAACTTCAGCTCTAGAGCTGAAGTTCCCCCAGTTACACTGGGGGAACTTCAGCCCGTATGCTGAAGTTTTTGTCTTTATAACTGGGGAACTTCAGCATACGGGGCTGAAGTTCCCCATTTATAAAGACAAAAACTTCAGCCCTGGAGCTGAAGTTCCCAGTTACAAACTTCAACTCTAGAGCTGAAGTTCTCAAGTTATAAAGACAACAACTTCAGCATACTGGGGAACTTCAGCCCCGTATGCGGAAGTTCCCCATTTACAAAAGACAAACACTTAGAGCTGAAATTCCCCATTTACTTCAGCTCTAGAGCTAAAGTTCGCAAGCTACTTCAGGCCCGTCTACTAGAATGCTGAAGTTTTGCGTGATTGCCTTTGCTACTTCAGCCCCGCATGCTGAAGTTATGCGCAAAAACGGATACGAATACAATTTCTTTTACAAAGCGAGTATAAATTAAAACGTGACACAAAAAGTAGATACGGATGCAAAAGCCCCTCAATGAGGTACAAAGAACATATTTACAGAGATCAGAAAAATCAGGAGACAGTTTTCCCTACAAGCCATTAATGATAAGTTAAAGAGTACAGTACGTAAACTTATTTATTATTACTTCACAAGATATTGGTTTCCAACATAAATGTGACATCAACCTTATACATTGTTTGAACTTTTAAATCATGGGAAGGTGGACACTAGTCTTTAATCATTTTTGCCCCCCTCCCAAGAAAGAGTGGTACACATATATTTATGCATATATTTGTGCAAGTATTTATTGTAGAGAATAACATATTACTTTATAAACAATTTGATTATGTACCTATTTTTTATACACTAGTACATAGAATTTAAACTCGTAAAAATTTGAAAGACGGTGCGACAACACATGGGCAGAAAATAGAGGTGACAGAATTGTAGGCTATATCTTCGCTATCCACCAAAAAATAAATTAAAGAATATTTTTTATTGGTTTGAACTGTTAATCTATGAATAGTGTATGTAATATTACCCCCGACCTTATTTCTTTCTTTAATTAAAATGCTGCTCAAAACATGTCAAAGTTTTTTGGTACATTCTGAAAGCTAACAACAGAGTTAATTTCAGAATCTTTGATATTAGAGACTGGATGGCTTGCTGTGCAAGAGAAGAAAATTTACAAGTTACAGAAATTCTAGGATATTCATTAATTTTCTTCCTTTTGCAATTTCCAGGGATTTATTTCATGACATTCTTTAGATATTTATGAGAAATTAGCATGCTAAAGCTGATGCATTTCCTTCATATCTCTATCCAATTGGGGTAAAGTTACTTAATAAAAGCAAATTGTATAGCAAAATTTTAGGACTGCTATTTAGGGTTTAGCCATTATTTATTTTCTCCTGAAAATTTGAACTAAATTGAAATTCAGGACACGCTGGCTAATTTCTAAATAGCAGTCATCTAGAATGGCTACCTGGTGTCATTTCTAAATTACTCCAGAAAACAGACGAATTTGGTGCAACAACATCAGGGCAAGATAGTTCAACTCAAATTGCAGGGATGGTCGAATGTGCCTAATGGCATCAAGTAAGAACTACAGTTTTAGATCAGTTATCATCAGCATAGTGAGGTCCAATATATTTACAAGTTCCACCAGAGAATGGGCTTCAAATCACCAGTTTGGAGGCCCACCACGACCTTGAGCCCATTTGGATGTCTTTGTAGAGGAAAAATGACACTGTATAGCCGCTGTAAAAAATAATAGCCGAAAAAATGTATAAAATTTGTATATTTTTGGTATATATATACATTTTGTATGTTATATACAAAACTTATAGCCGAAATTTTATACACTTTTTTGGCTACCAGATGTAAATAGTTTCTGACGCGGACTAAAAGTGATAATACCCCTTTCGTAAATCTAGATGCTCAATCTTGATACAAACATAAATGAGTAAACTACCATTTATATTTTAATCCCGTTAAGATAAATTTTAGGGAAGTAGTCGCGTGTCAAGAATTTTAAAGCATGCCGGTAAGAATTTCGAAGCACCAAAAATCCTGATGATCACCAGAGTTCTCAGCCACAACGCGACAAAATTCTGGTGACGGTTTAGTATTTTGTAGCCAATTGCACAAAAATAAAGCAACCATAAAAATTTCGTGCCAATTATCATAACTCGTAAAATTATTACAACCCGTCAAATATTTTGATGAACCTCGACTACTCCACCTAACCTATCTTCCTGCCAGCCCTCCATTCTTTACGCTCGATTCCACAATCAATCTCAGATCCATCTATTATGCATATATTCAAGGAGAGGGCTTGCCTAAAATGATGACTTGGGTGACCAATTAAATCAGAAGAGGTGCCACAGCCCCCATGTGGTGTGTCTGAATCTGAAAAAGCAGTGCCAATTATAGAAGTAAAGTGAAGCAATACTTCTGAAGTTACCATTAATTTATACAATTCAGATTATGAATCGATGTCATAACGTGAATATATTAATAATTCCCTGAGAACTTTGCCTAATTTGTAGAGCTCTCACCACCGTCCAGTAGAAAGTGTTCAAAAAAGTATATGGTAGGATCCAAGAATCCAGAAACTTCAATTAGAAGCTCCAAGCTTTTGAATATTCTGCTGCAAAAAGTAAATTTTTTTCCAAAGTTAAAAGTGCTTGAGCAAGCTTTTAGAACAAAAATATATATTTTTGTGTAGAAATAGAAGTTATTTTTGAAAAGATGAAAAGAGTAACTTCTACTTCTCAGAAAATACACATAAAAATACTTTTTAAAAGCTTGGTCAAATATTAATACTGCTCAAAAATGCTAAAAAGATACTTTTGAATTAATTTTAGAAGCTTGGTTAGAATCACAATGTCACTTGTATGTATCTTGCTCCAAGGCTGTACATGGATCGGGTTGGTTTGGATTCTATCAAAACCAAAAAAGATGAAAAAAGTAACTTGTACTTCACAGAAAATACAAAAAAACACTTTTCAAAAGCTTAGTAAAATATTAATACTGCTCAAAAATGCTAAAAAGATACTTCTGAAAAAAATTCAAAATAAATTATTGGTTCGAATCACAATGTCACTTGTGTGTATCTTGCTCCTAGGGTATACATGGACCGGGTTTGTTTGATTTCTATCAAAACCAAACCAAACGAACTATATCAGTTTGGATTGGTTCGATTTTGTCGGATTTTTTGGATTTTCGGGTGTTCATTGTTACATGAATAATATTTCAATCTTTTTTTTTAAATTCCTGTATATTTCAAAAACTTTGATTACACGGAGGAGGACGTACACCTTAGCCTCAATTACATATTGTAGATTTGTAACTACCAATCTAAAGTGACCTTGTGTAAAAGAAATTGACAGAAGTCTAACGGACTCCTCTCTACTACCTGATACATCTATATTCTCAAAAGATGGCCATACATACCTAGTATCAATTGTTGATATCATTAACTACAAAAAAATTCCTTTTCACTCTGAACCTGAAATTCGGAAGTTCCTCTTGCTCAAACTTCAAAGAAGCTCTAACCTCTCTAGGAAGGGAAACGGCTTGGTTGAAGATACCATTAGCTTTTGTGACTTCTCCCAGGTTTGCTAGTTGATCAGCAATCTTGTTACCTTCCCTGAAAATGTGCTTAAAATGAAAGTCTCCTGATCGAGACAATTCCCAAATTTGATCAAGTACATGCCTGATCTGCCAAAGTGCCTTTGTTTTTCTATTAATCATATTCCACAACAACATTTTTCAAACCATAATGGCAGCACATTTTGATGCCTTGTAGATTGCCTTTACCTCAGCCACATTATTACTGCATATGCCATAAAAATCAGAAAATGCCATGATGGTCTCTCTGATAATCCCACCTCCTCCAGTTGAACCTGGATTACCTTTACTGTAGCCATCCACATTTAATTTGACATACCCACTCACAGGTTTCTTCCAGAAAACTATCTGAGATTGAATTACTGGTGACATCTTTTCTACAACTATGCATTTGTCTATCCAAGACTGAGGGAGTTGAAGATAGGAAATTGACAGTTAAAAATCAATGTTATGGTATTAGACACTTGATGAATGATATGACTGTCTGACATTCGAATGTTTTCAAAATTTGTTGCACATCTGCTCTTCCATATTTCCCAGCATATCAAGGATGGCAAACATTGAAGCATTACAGCGTGGACATCATTGTTGCTCTTGGCCATCCACCATTTCATGAGGTTCTGCCTTATCTGTAAAAGGACAAAACTAAGGCCACATGAACTACAGAAAAAAGACCAAAACACTTTTGGCTACTTGGTTGTTACTAAACAAATGATCAATGGTCTCCTCCTCGTGCTTACGGCAGCAGTTGCACCTAGATACGGTCACAATACCACACCTTCTCACGGCTTCATCTGTGGGGATCTTATTCTGAAGAAGCCTTGGAACCAAAAAGGAGATCTTGAAAGGCATTTTTT
Source organism: Nicotiana knightiana (assembly GCA_005239525.1). Lineage (NCBI taxonomy): Eukaryota > Viridiplantae > Streptophyta > Magnoliopsida > Solanales > Solanaceae > Nicotiana > Nicotiana knightiana. The sequence goes on from ML415271.1 coordinate 44,185, forward strand.
TATGCCAAATCTTTCTACAGGTGAGAGTACCCCATTTTTTTCTTCGCAGAAGTTCCCAAGTTGATTTGCAAGTGAAAGCTCATGTACCTTCTGGTAATCAATAAGGGCAGTCTTTTCTCCTTTCATCGAACTCAACCTTTTGAATAGTATTGACCACATTCACAGGTAGAAGACGTAGTAGTTTGTCAAGCCTCCAGGTCTCATTGTGTATGAATTCTTTGACCTGTGTATTCTTAGAAGCTCTAGTTACCTGAATCACTGTAGCTAATGCTCCCAAACCTGTCCAGTTATCCCACCAAAAAGACACATCTCCATTCCCTAATCTCCAGATAGATGGTTCAACATCCTTCTTGATGTCCATTAATCTTCTCCATGTGTGAGACTGACCGTAAGCCCATTTCTTTGCCACAGGGTGAGACCTCTTGCAGTATTTAGCCTCCAGGAAGTCTTTCAGCATCGTCTTTTGAGTCCCAAAACTCCACCATAATTTAGCAGAAAAAGCATTACAAATATCCTGAAGTGATCTAAATCCAGCTCCTCCCTCACTCATTGGAAAGCACAGATCATTCCAAGCAATCCAATGCCTCTTATTTCTGTTAACTTCTTTCCCCCCAGAAAAAGTTGGCAACTATTCTGTCAATTTGTGTTAAAACAGTTTTTGGGGGGTGAACTACCAGAGGTAGAGCATGTAAAACATACTTGATTAAAACTGCACTTCCTCCGTATGACAAAAAATTTCCTTGCCACCCTTGCATTCTACCTGCCACCTTTGCTACCATGTTGTTGAAATATATTATCTTTTTCCTACCCACATAAATAGGACAACCCAAATACTGAATAGGAAAAGGACAGTTAGGGAAACCAGTGATCCTTTGAGTTTCAGCTATCCTAGGATCATCATCCTGTACAAAAGTATAGAATCCAGACTTGCCTTTATTCACCAGTTGTCCTGAAACTTGTTCATAGAGCCTCAACTTTGCCATCATCATATTTAATGATAATGAGTCGCAGGATGAGAAGAGTATGGTGTCATCAGCATAGCATAGGTGAGTAATGACTGGACCCTTCTTTTCTGTATAGTATGGATTGAATCCTGAGCCAATTAAGCTATCCATAAGTTTCGACAATAATTCTGCACCAATCACAAAGAGGGATGGAGAAAGAGGATCCCCTTGCTTGATTCCTCTACTAGATTTGAAAAGGCCATGTCTAACTCCATTGATGTTTATAGAATACCACACATTAGTCATGAGCCTCCACACCATATCTATCCAAAATTCTGAAAATCCCATTTGCCTAAGCACTTGACAGAGGTATTCCCATGAGACCCTGTCCTATGCTTTGGCCATATCTAGTTTCAGAACTACATTCCCGGCAAGTGATAGTTTATTAATATTGTGAACCATATCCTGTGTCATCATAATGTTTTTTGTGATAGACCTCCCTTTGATAAACCCTATCTGATTAGGAGATACCAGTTTTTGCATCAGGGGAATCTCTGGTTTAGCAATTTCGAAATGATCTTGCATGAGAAGTTACTAAGACTTATTGGTCTTAGTTCATTAAAGGACTGCGGGCTATCCACATTAGGTAGAAGTACCAGACAGGTGTGAGTGATTGCCTATGGTATATCATTACCTGCAAACAAAATCAAGAATCATTAGAAGAAGGTCCTCTTTTATGATTTCCCAGCATGAGTGATAAAATTTCCCTGAGACTACATCAGGACCTGGAGCACTCTGTGAACTCATAGAGAAAACCACATCTTTCAATTCCTTCAGAGTAGGAAAAGCTGTTAGTCTATCATTATCTGATTCCTCAACAGTTTTAGGGATACAATTCAGACCCGAAAAGTCATTATGGCAACTTTCCTTTTTGAATTGTCTCTGAAAGAAAGAGATAGCTTCAGTGGCAACATCCTCCTCCCCATCAACCCAGCATCCATCTTCTTTCCTCATCTTCTTCAAAGTAAGCCTCTTCTTTCTACCCTTAACCACAGAATGAAAGAATTTTGAATTTACTTCCCCCTCCACAAACCATTTCACTTCAGATTTCCGCTTCCAAAAGGATTCCTCCTTTTTATATGCTCTAATCAGTAAAACATTAGCTTCATTTAAGGCAGTTCTGTTCACTTTATTATTATCAGCAATTAAGATGGCTTCTAAGTCAGCAACTTTGCCTTCCAGCTCTTTAATCTTATCAAAGATATTGCCAATAGAACTCTTAGACCATTCAGATAACTTCTTGCAAGTATTCTTCAGTTTTAAATTAAACCTCCACATTGGTGATCCCAGTACATCAATACCCCAAGCTTGCTCCACCACTGCATTAAGTCTTCTTCTTCAGTCCGGAAATCTAGAAACATAAAGTACTTTACAGGTTCCCTTTCTGTTGCTTTTGCTATAGTAAAGAGTGGAGAGTGGTCAGATCTTGTCCTGATCAAATGATTTACACTGGTAGAGTCAAACAAATTCATCCAGTCTTGGTTTACTAACACCCTATCTAATCTTTTCCATATCCTCTTCGCAGGACACCATCCATTACACCATGTGAAGTTTGAGCCTGAGAAACCAGGGTCCAAAAGTTCACAGTCCATAATGCATTCAAGGAATGGTAGGCTCTTGGTCATATTATGTGGTCGACCACCTTTCTTTTCACAGGGATCAAGAATACAATTGAAGTCTCCAGCAATTAACCAAGGATTATTGTACTTTTCTGCAATGTCCTTCAGGTTATCCCAAAGACCTCTTCTCTGTTTCGCATCACACTTCGCATATACAAAGGAAATCAAAACTACAACCCCATCCCAACTGATAGAACATGTTACTTGTTGTTCATTTTCCTTTACCACATTGCAAGTAACTGAATCATTCCAAATGATCCACACTTGACTATTGCTATTTGAGTGAGCATTTGAAAACATAAAGTTCTCCTGAATTTATCCAACTTATCAGCTTTAAGAAATGGCTCGCATATAGCTACAAAGGGGATATTTTGAGATCTGACTAATTGATTTAATCTCTCTAGGGCACCACTAGATTGAATGCCCCTAATATTCCAAAAGAGAGACTTAATCATTGGATACATTTGCAAGGAAATTTTCTTGTGAAGATCCCACAGGCTGTTGTTTAAGGTGTTTACCACCCCTTCCTCTTGTTGTTTGTCTGCCCCCTTTGCTATTTCCTTTACCTCTGCCCCTGCCCCTACCTCTGATGGCATTGTCAAGTTCTGAGATCACATTAACATCCACTAGTGATTGTGAACAAAAAGTCTCCACCAATATGTTTGCTTGAGCATCAGTTGTTGCACCATTAGATTCCTCTTCTGGATTTGTAGATTCTTCACTTGTTTTTCCACCGCTATCCACACTTGCATATTCATCACTTGCTTCTGAACTTATTTCATCTGAATTATCCACTTCCTCTGAGCCTTCATCTTCTTCATATGATGAATCTGATTGCTGCCCATTCTCCATGTTGTATTCAAAGCCACTACTCTGTTCCTCTTCCAAACTTGTGCCACTAATGAGTTTAAGATAGTTGTTATGAGCTTCTCCCTGATCAACTCCAATAGTGGTCTCACTATTTTGCATATTCAAGTTGGCTTGATTAATATCCTCTTTTGGGTGGGATACATTTTGTTGTGCCCCATGTTGCATTGTTTGTCCGTTTTCTCCATGCACTGAGATATCCATATTTCCAACCCTTTCTTTTTTCTCAGGGCTTGTGGTAATTGGTTTACCCTCTCCCTAATCAATTTCATTTTTCCTCTTTTTCTTCTTTCTGTTCCTCTTTTTCTGCTTGTTATTTGCTTCAGCGTAGTTTGTCATGTGGTCTCTATTGCCTTCATCTTGACCCTTCTTTGTTACACAGCAAGTATTGTTGTTTGCATCATCTTCTAGTTTCCCTTTCCCTTTTCCTGGAACCTCCTTAATTGTTGGGAAATGTTGATTATCTTAGGCTCATTGATACTGATACCAATATTTCTTCGACACTTTTGTGTTGCTGTTGCCACTTGGGTTTCACCACTTTGATTGCATTCCTTAGCTTGTTGATGTTTTGTTGTTTCTTTTTTCTCCATTGCGGAATTATAAAGAATTGTACTTTGATGATCTTCTTTGTTTTGGTGCTTGATGTTTGGTCCAGAATTCATTTTTGATCCATTTCTTGTATTCACAGTTTGGAAATCTTCATCAACTTTGTTTGGTATTTCTTTCTTCTTCTTTTGTTCCTCCCTTTGTACCTTGATTCTTTCATCCCTGATTTTGTTTCTGCATTGAATTTCAAGATGTCCTTGCATTTTACAATACATACAGTAACTTGGAACTTTTTCGTATTCAATATCTAGCCACCCGCCATCATCAGTTCCATCCATTCTTTGTATCCCAACCATATCTGGTCAAGTCTTGGTTTCAGCAAATCAATTTCCACCTTTGCCAGGTCAGGAGCAACCGCAACACCAATCTCCCTTACCATCCTCGATATAATTCGCCAATTGAACAAATGCCAAGGTGATTGATGAACTAAAATCCAAACCGGAACAATGGTTGTTTCCTCTTCTGGTTTAAAATCCGCTGTCCACTTCAGGATCTTCATTGGTGCATCCCCAATGTCTATGTATTCTTTGAATCGGATGTGGCTATAGTCCATTTCATTAGAGAAGTCAATGTAAACATGTTGGGGATCATAATATGCAATTTTAACAGTACCAGTCATATGGAATTTCCTAACAAAGATTTTCCTAATCTCTTCCATCGAAGGCTTCCCTCTCAAGAACTTACCAATGATAGTAAGTTTGCATTCCTTAGCTAGATTTATGAAATAATCTTCGGCAGAAAAGAAGACAGCTGGCTTCCCTAGATGAGATCCATGTCTAATTTCTACGGCAGTTTCAACATTAGATAGAGTTTGTAATTTTGTCTACACTGTGGCTGCAAATGATGGTTTTGATACCATCTGATCATTACTCCTGATGATCCATGGTTCATGAGCTCCGTTGTTCCCAGGAGGTATTCTCGCAGTCTGCATGTTTCCTTGTGTTGAAATTTGGGCTGTTGCGGTAGGGATTGGCTGGGTTTTTTGGGTTGCAAGGGGTTGTTGCTGTGTGTGTGTGGAATTTTCGGAGTGATATCATTCCGACGAGTCGGTTTGTCAAAATTTGATGAAATTTTTGGTTGTTGGGAGAGAATGGTTGGGTTAGTTGCTTTGGGTACTGTTTTGTTGGTGAGGTTTCCAGCCGATTCATCAACATCGGCTTCCTTTGTGTCGGTTGTGGTGTTATTTTTCTAGTGTTGTTCGGTGTCTTTAGTCGTTATAGGTAGTTTCGTAGGTGTTAGTACAATTTTCATTGTTTGGGTCTGGTGGGGCAGGTGGTGGGGTAGGTGTGTAATCAAGGGTAGGCCCTTTGGAAGGCATTAAGTTGAGAGATTAGAGGAATCTTGGCTTACAATCTTACTTTGTTAAATTCTTTATATATGTTTAGTAAAAATTTAAAAAAAATTAATAAACATATAATTTATTAAAATATTTATATGGGAGAACTTTCTTAGTAACACATAATAGTTATTCTTTTATCGTCTCACAATTATTATTTTTTTATGTACACTTTCAAGGTTACCCAAATTTAATAATTAAACATAAAAATTAATATGATACCTAAACTATGTTCTATTTACTTTTACATTATCGAAATATCACTTCAAATTCGAAAAATATACGTATTTAATAGATCTTGACATAAGAATATGGAAGAACAAAAAGATTGACGCATTTCAATAATACTCGATAAGAAAGTGATCATACAACCCATTATTTAAAGTTAATAAAAATAAAACACTTTATATCCTATTGAATATTACACCCCATAAGAGAATCCCAAATATTTCTAGACGTATTTTAAGGAAAATTATATATATGTTGGTTTGGTTCGATTTAACCAATCAAACCAAAGCAAATCGGGTTTTTTAATCAATTTGATTTAACTTTTCGGTTTGATTCGATTTTTCGATTCGATCAGTACACCCCTAACTAGCTTCCTGCTTATAATTTCAGATCCATCTACAATACAACTCGTGACTAAGACGCAACAATCATAGTCCCCTTTTTCACTGACATATAGCCTATTTGGCCAAAGTGCTTTTGGCCAAAAATTGAGGTGTTTGGCCAAGCTTTTGAAAGGAAAAAAAAGTACTTTTGAGGAGAAGCAAAAAAAATAGTTTCTCTCCAAAACCACTTTTCTGAAAAGCATTTTTAAGAAAAATACATCTAGAAGTAATTTTCAAAAGCTTGACCAAAACACTAATTATTGTTTAAAAGTGCTTTTCAAATTAATTAGTCAAACACAAACTACTTTTCACCAAAAGCATGTTTTTTTAAAAAGCTGATTTTAGAAGTTTAGCCAAACGGGCAGATAAAACTTTATCCGCACCTATAAGTATTAACATAATTAATATCAATTGAAATTTATCGAAATATGAATTTTAGGGGTCATTTGGTTGGTTATATTAACATAATTAAGATAGTTCAACAACATGCAGAACACCCACATTTTTCGACATTCAAACAAGTATTGAAAACTTATAGTCAAAACATCCCATGTGAATAACATATATAAGGTACTAAAGTAGTACTAACAAAGTACTCCAATACATTTTCCAATGTACTATTAGAGTGACACGCAAGCTCCCATGAAAATCATAAAAAGATTAGCGTCACAGTCAAGCACAGATGTCACAGTCAACATCAATTATTCAAAACCCCAACCCCTTTAATAAAAAAATATAATTAAGAATATGCTATGTTTAAAAAAGCTTCAACACATCTTTGACAACATACAATAATGTAATATAAAGTTAAAGAAACTCATGACTCGACAACCATTAACACGTAAGATGGTCTAAAAGTTACTGTAGTAGTTTAGTACAATTCCTTAAATTAATCAAAAAAACGAATCAATAAAATTACTGAGAATTTACACTTTTCGAGCCCTCGAGACTTGAAATTACTTTATAGGCAAAAGAAAATTAGTACATAATTTAACAGCAAAATTTCCTCCTTACTCTCCTCTAATACTAGTAAGGAATAAGGACAGATCTCTTGTTTCAAGAGAAACTTCCCTCTCCCTCTCATATACTTATAATTTACTCCTCGTTTGGTACAAGGGATAAAGGATAATTAATTCCGAAATTTGAGATGAGTTTATCCCACATTTGGTTGGGATAATACCGCGGTATTAGTTATCTCGGGATTATAGTATTATTTTTATCCTCCTATGGGAGGGTGGGATAACAACCCCGTGATAACTAATCCCGGTATAATTAATCCTGGGATAACTTGTTTCCTAACCAAACCAAACCTAAGAGTACTCTTTTTTGGATTTTCTTTAGGTAGTTTCTTTGTTCTTTTCCCCTATATGGACATGTGAAAAGACAAAAGAGCCTGGACATTTTCTATAGGCTTGACTCATTATTTCAAATGAACATGGGAGGCATCATGTAAATGTTTGTTTACCTATGACTTTTTCTGCTGTTGTTTCTCGTGTTGTCTTACCAAAAGTTCAGCATATAACAGCTCATTCCAAGCATCAGGTACACCAGGGAGGCACCAATGGCTGCAATCTTGATACCTCCATTGTGATTTCCTTTCCTTGTCTGTCAAATTCGGCTTCCTATATATCGATGGGTGACCGTCTTTTCTATAGTCTGACATTCTTGTGATATTGAGATAGGAAACTTGAGTTTTCATTCCTTTGAAGACTTGCTCTAATACTGTCATCTTGGATGGATACGGGGTCAAATATGTGTCGTTGTTTATTGGCTCCGTTTCACTGTCACACGCCCCGCCAGAATTCCATTGCCCGCCACTGTGAAAGGGTTGTATATTTTAAGGTAAATGGTGATGAAAACAATGATACATACATGATAATAGGAAAATCAACAACTAGGTGATGACATTGTCGTTATCGATGAATATTAATTAAGTAGTCGCAAAGTGGTACTAATAATAACAATAAAGAACATGAGCTTTCGACAAGTAAATGTGATTTGGTCTCGAATTTTGAGTTATTACCTGAAATGAGAAGCAGAATAACCTCTGAAGAGAACAACTGTCTTCTTGGGATTTATATGAGCATCGACCCATCTTCCCCATGTTGTTAATGCTCTTCGAAAGGCGTCAAGAACATTTAGTTGGCTGTGCACATGACTTCCTTCTTGATAATAGTCTTTCCTGAAATATTCAACAATTTCAACATTGTTTAATCTACAATTATTAAAGAGTAAACAACTTGATTATGTATGTTGAAAAACACAACAGATTTTACCCTAAGGAAGTCTTCTCATGAGTCCACCAGTGACCGGTGTTGAAGACTATGATATCTGCATTTTTATACTTCTCAGCAGACTCTCCAATCAAATCAAGCCGAAGCGTTTCCTTCTTCCCTCCTTTTTTATCTGCAACTTCCCATTGTTGAACCAAGAAAGGAGACACAAAGAACTCCACTCTGCATTTATAGTCCTGAAAATTTTACATATCAAAAATGAAAGATTTCATAAGATTATAAACATATGATGGTGAAGTCTAATGTTACAAATGAATCTGGCTACATCAGATAACTTACTTCAAATATAAACGAATACGAAGCTTCTGTCCTGAAATGGTGTCTTCCAAATTCTTCATAAACCTTTTTCTGATCTTTGACAGAGTTTCTAAGAATGCAAATAAGGGATTCCCACATGTTCCTATTGAGAGAATCACCAACAAACGCCAGCCGCTTTCCTCTTAATAATTCCAGCATATGAGTGGCATTCAATCTGTCAATAATTCCAAAACTCCACCATAAGAAAAATTAACCATTGAATGTTGCAGCAGCTTATTTATACCAAAGATACTAAATTCCCTATATCAAGAAAACATAGCAAATGTACCCTGTAATGATCTGCACATACATTGCAAAATTGATGAAAGGGATCAACTTTATCAAAATGAAATGGGGCCATAGTTTAGTTACTGACTAAATCAAATTTTATATATATCACAAACTATATAGCAGAACTTGTCACACTCCATTAGCAATAAAACTCCTTGAATACATCCAAATTCTAAGAAGCACAGAATCTTTGAAGTCTCATATTTGCAGTCCAATCATCAAATTAAATTCCTAATTAGAAATGTGAAAAAATAAAGTTTAAGAGCACATAGATTGCAGAATTCACCTGGGAAGAGTGCAGGCCTTGGGCTTCCATTTCATCTTTAAGTAACCACTATCAGGTCTACCATTGACAACACAATTGAATTGCTCATCAATAAGAGAACAAGAACCAGGTTTGTACAAAGGATAAGACTCATCTGTCACCCAATTCCCATCAAAGAAATCACAATTCAACAAAGACTTAACCAAATCTGCATCTCCTTTCTTCACTGACACATCCAAATTTGTCCCATTTCTCTGCTTCTTCACCAAAGAAGAAGTGAAATTTTTCTTCACTTCCTTCTCTATAATTCCCTTTTCTCCATTCCCCTTTGCACTTTTGTCCCCAGAAGAGGACTTTGGTGCTGTATTTTCAGTCTGATTCACATTCACTGGAGACTTTTTAACCTGAATTGTGCTCTGATTTGCCTTCAAAATTCCAACTTTATCATCAAAATCTCGAGTCTGATTCACATTCACAGGAGAGTTAGCAGCCTCAATTGTGCTCTGATTTGCCTTCAAAATTCCAACTTTATCATCAAAATCTTTACTTTGAGTCTGATTCTTCAAAGCTGATGATTCTTTATTACTCAACAGAGAGGAATTTGTTGGTACATTAATACTTACATAAGGCTTTGGGTCCAAAATTGTACTCTGATTAAAGGGTTTTTCCAAGATTCCAACTTTATCATGAGACTCATTATTCAAATGGGGTTGCTCAAATTTGGTGTTTGAAATTGTTGGAACATTATTTGCAACAAGATTCTGAACTTGGTGTGAAGATTTAGGGAAAAAGTTAGAGAAAACTGAAGAGAAGTGAGATCTATAAGTCCCATCTTCTACTCTGCTAGTGGTTAATGAAAAAATGTTAGTGAACCATGGAGAAGAAGAATTATTAGGATTAGGAGTAAAAGCCAAGAAAGTGGTGACAACAATGAAAACAAACACAAAACCATATGCACATGCAATACTTCTTTTGGTTTTGACAAGTGAGAAATGAGTTTTCAAGTCTGTAACCAGAGTTCCACCATTGATAGGTACATATTTTGCTGTTTCTGCCATTAGTTTTTGCAAGAAATGAAAATTATAGATCAAAATCTATTGTTGCATAGGGCAAAACAAGAACAAGAATAAATGATGAGGGTAGAGTAGAGATAAGAAAGAAGCAGCAAAATCATAATGGAGAGAGAAGGGGAGATTTTGGAAGTATTGGTGTGTGGTATGGACTCTTTTTAATCTCTGGTTGTATGAGTGAGACAGAGAGTGAGTTAGTAAAAGATAGTTATAACACCAATGTGTAACGGAGAAAACATCCATCAAATTTAAACCTGAATTTGTCATTATTCTTTTAATATCTCATTTAACATAATACAATATTTTCTCCGTCTCAAATTATTGTCCTACTTTTTGAAAATAATTATCTCAAAAATCTTAGAATTCCAAGACTAAATTAATTTTTCTTAGTCCTGACGAGCGAATGAAAAAGAAACACGACAGATGGAGATTAACATTGACAAAATTAAACAAAAAAATTCACCCACTAAATCATAAAAAATCAGATTTGTTTGCCTATTGGAGTAAGCAGGAAAAAATCTTTGACTGGGATGTATCCGTACAAAAACAGGAAAAGAATTAAATGAATGAATCTTTTGATTTAGTTGTGAACTTATATCTTAAAAGAAATACTATTAATGATGTTTTTAAACTTATAGTACTATGTAAAATTCAGGAATGTTGTAACTATAATTTCAGAAAAACTTGGTGTAGGGCAAAGTGAAAGGCGTGGGCGTAGTAGTCTCGATAAAGTGAAAGTTCGTTTACCTTTCAGAAACTTATCAATGTTGTGTTGACACTTTGACTAAAATGCCACTTCTTTTTAGATTATTAGCAGGAATGCCACTGCCGGCTAACATCAGAGAGAATTTCGGAGGCCAACTCTAAAATCACTAACAACTAGATGAAGATAGCATTTTAAAAAGGAGAAAAAGAAAAAGCAATTTTAAAAAATCCTCCAATTCACATATGCTTCCACCTGTATATGTTTGGGTGCGGCTCTGGCTTACTGTGTGGCTATTTTTTTGGTTCTCTTTTTATTTGGAATTAATTAATGTTTTTCTTAGACGGCATTTTCTTTTTTTTGAATATGAAGATTTAAAGCAAGCTTATTATATGTTTCGCCGAGTTTTTAAAATCAGCTTATTCGATAAGTAATTTTCTTTTGGTGAAATTGTTTGCGTTTGACCAACCTTTTCCAATCCTAGAAGCAAAATATATTCTTTTTCAAAGTTTAAATGTTTGGCCACGATTTTGGAGGGAAAAAAGTACTTTTTAGGAGAAGCAGAAACAGTTCTGGAGAAGAAAAAAAAATAGATTCTCTCCAAAAGTACTTTTTTGAAAAAAATACACTTACCCGTTTCGCCAAGCTAAAAAAATCAGCTTATTTTTAGAAGTATTTTTTCTCAAAAGTACTTTTGGTGAAAAACATTTTGTGTTTGGCTAATTAATTTAAAAAGTACGTCTAAGCAATTAGTGTTTGGCCAAACTTTTACAAAGTGCTTCTAAATGTATTTTTCTCAAAAGTGTTTCTCAAAAAAGTGCTTCTGGGGAGAAGCTTGGCCAAACAGACTATTAAAAATAGTTTTTAAAACCTTGGTCAAACACTAAGAGCCTGTTTGGCCAAACTTCTGAGAGGCAAAAAGTATTTTTTTCCCCCAAAAATGTACTTTCTAAAAAAATTTAAGTTATTTGACCAAGACGGAGAAGTACTTTTGGCCAGCAGCAGAAGCAGTTTTTCTGCTTTTAGGAAGAAGCTAGAATTAATTTATATTTTCTAAATTATCCTTTATTGATTTAAGTGTTTTTGTTTCTTGTTTTTAACATTCTTTTAAATTTAAAGATATCATATACATGAATCATCTTGTAACTTTTCAAATTCTTTATTGACTTTTCTTGTTTTTGATTTTTTATTTGTGTAGTGTCTTGTAACTTTCTAAATTACCTTCTTCTTTTTCCACACTAACAAATTATCTGCATCCTTCTTTGTTCATCACCGCTTCCGGGTGAAGCAGCATCCTCCGCAAGTTTCGCTAGCATTTCTTCATAAGCTTCGTCTATCTCCGGTTGTGATTCAAGTAGTCCAAAATTTCTTCTTTCTAAACGGATCAAATCTCTGAAGAGTACTGATTTTTCCAAGCTCTCCCTCATAGACGCTCTATGATCACCGATTTGAAGTCTCGCTTGACTGAAAGCGCTCTCTGATGCCGCTGTTGAAGCTTGAATACTTAAGATATCTCGAGCCATCCTTGAAAGAATCGGATAGTGTTTTTTCTTTGTCCTTCCACCATTCCAAAACATTAAAGGTGCCGTCGGAATTCTCTGTTTCAAGTCCCTGTGACAAATAAACTTGAAGCTCATTTAGTTGTGAACTATCACTAATATTATCACCTTGAGAACCCTTGAACCCCGTCCAAGAACTAAGTGATTTTAGTATCTTTTAGATGACTGCGAGCTAGACGAGGTAGGAGTTGAAACATTTGGTCTAGCATGATCTAATACAACTCGATAAGCATTATAAATTATTTGAGCATTTATTTTAATTGAGGCTTTTTCATCTATAAGTGTATCATATTCCTCAGTTGAAAGTGGTAAAACATTATAAATTTGAGTACACCAATAGTGAGGACCTCCTAATTTCATGGTAGGATTTAACATGGCTGCAACACCATAAAGAGGGGGCATAGGAAAAAAAATATTTTTTAAACTTATCTTTCATATCATCAATAGCACATTGGTAAACTATCCCACCCTCTAAAATTGAGTAAATAATTCTGCAAGTGATGATTTATAAACTAAACAGTTAGAAATAGTAGTATAATATTGCCCATAATTCATTTGTAGCAACATGAAAATGTTTTAAAAAATTTAAAAGAGTTTTAACATTAGCCCAATCTTGATTTGTAAGGTGCTCATCATCATCACTACCTACACGAGCATTATAGGTTGCGCTTATTGGGTTTCTATATTCATAAGCAACAACTAAACTTTCATACAAGTAATTCCATCTAGTCGGACAAGGTTTAGGAACCTTTCTTTCTCTAAGGCCAAATTCATCACATTTTTTATAATATTCTCTAACTCTACTTCTACGGTTTGAATAAAAAAGTCAATGAAGAGCGAATTTAACATTTGCAATTTCAACATTTAAAGTTTTCGGACCATCACTGACGATTAAATGGTAAATATGATAAATACATCTAACATGAAAAATATTACTAAATGCAGGACTTAGTGTAGTTGTAAGAAAGCCTATAGCATTAGTGTTACTAGAAGCATTATCCATTGAAACTGACATTATTTTATCTCTAATGCANCATCAGTAGTGATAGAAACACGATTACTAATATGAGTAAATAAATAAAGCAAATATTATTCATATTCATGTTTATATTTATAATATCAGCCTTTACGGTTGTGCGAGGCCATCATTTAAAAGTAGGATTATAAATTCTTCTAATATAATGGACAAAGTGAGGGTTAGAGGGAAAACTATATGGTAAGCACATAACAGTAACCATTTTTGCCAATTCTTCACGATCTTTATTTGGATCGTAATACAAAATGCCACCGGTAACAGTGTTAATTCCCGGTTGAACTAGATTTGAACCGGTACTAGTGTTAATTCCCTGGGTACCTACACTTATCCCCTCTTGCCTGGTTTTCATTTAAAGTAATCTAGTTTTATCATTAGGGTGTTTCATTATGTGTCTGGTCAAACTACCCGTACCGCCACGGTCTCCAGTAAATTTATGAGATATCAAGACGCCAAAAGTTTTAAACTTAGCCTTATTTTGATCTTTTAGTTGAGTAAAAAAGTGCCAAACAAGAGATGTTTCGGACCGTTTAGAAGGTTGCTTATTAAAAGTAGGGGTTACTACAGGAGGGTCAGCCGGGGTATCATTTGGATTATTATCAGTTTGGTTAGCAACATGACTAGTAGGTGTATCATCTAAATTCGGTTGCGTTTCATCTAAATCAACATTTTCCTCTGGAATACCATAAGAGAATTCATATATTCATCATTTAATTGTGAACCTGGTGTAAGATCATGTATAAATTGACTATCGGTAAATTAAAAATAAGGGTTATCACTATCAAGAATAACATGTGGAAGAGGATGGGTAACAGGTCTAGGTCAGGGAGCCGGGACCGGGGGAGTAGCAGAGATTGCCTATTAGATTCACCAATTTTAGCTTTTCCCTTACCACTAAACATTTTTTTCAAAGAAAAGTCCATATTAATTATAAGGAAAACAAATTGAACAAACAAAACTATAATATTAAAACTTAAGAGTTGGAACGAGTTTACCGAATCGACGAACAACTTCTTGAAAATTGTATAATGTTGAAGACTTGAATACTTCAATTCACCAACTTCACAATTTTTCACAAATTGCAATAATAAAGTAAGCAATTATAGAAGAAAATTAGAGAGAGATTGGTGATTTTGTGAGTAAAAATGAAAGAATGAGGGGGTATTTATAGTTGAGAATAAGGAAAAAGTATAATTATAAAAAGTTTGGGGGCCAAATGACTATTTTTAAAAATGTCAAACGGCTAAAATTAAAGGGCCAACGGCTAGATTTTAAAATTCTGATCGTTGGCCATTTTTTAAATAATTTTTTTTATATATAAAAAATGGTCGTTGGGACCGTAAGGCCCGGTTGGCCCGGTTGAACTGTCCCAGGCCCGCCTTCCGGTCCAGGGCTAAACGGGCCCGAGCTCACGGTCCCTACCCCCAGGCCCACCCCATATGGGGTCACAAGCCCGCCTAGACCAGACCCGCCACGGGCTGGTCCGTTTAGCCCATATGCCCACATGGGCCGCGGGCCCAGTCTGGTCCCGGATCAGGCCCGGCCCACCTGCCAGCCTTACTGGTATTCCTTAGAAATGCAAGGCAAGTCTTCTACTAATATGGACACGTCGTGTGATAGAATTAGAGATGAAATTATTGAGAAATGTTATCATGTGTGAGTGACCTTGCTTATTATTTCATGGTGGATTATCAATATATAGCAATTTGTGAAATTAAGTTCTAATTCATGCTGAATGATGTATTTCGATTATTCAAATCATCATCTAAACAATAAGTAATTATACTAGATAATATTATATGCTTTGGTATAACTGTATATGTTATATTGATTTAAATCTTTAATATCTATGTTTATTTTATGTTTTATATTTTAATTAAATAAAACAAAAACCAGTAAAAGTCTCTTACTATAAATATTTAAGTTTATTTTTCTCTTTAAAATAATTACAAAAACTTTGGTACTATCCTTTTTGACATTTGACACTCAAAAGTAATATTTAGAAAGATTGGCCAAATACAATTTGTTTACCAAATGTTACAAAAAGTTCTTCTTAAATGAATTGTCCAAAAACAGACTGTTTTTTTAAAGTAATTTTGAGATAAAGCACTTCTGAAAAAATATACTTTTCAAAATAAACAGTTTTTGGCAGTTTGGCCAGACGGGCTGCTCGGAAGTATTTTTTAAATTAATTAGTCAAATACAAACCGCTTCTCACCAAAAGTACTTTTGAGAAAAAATACTTCTCAATATAAGCTGATTTTTGCAACTTAGCCGAACATGCTATAAGTGTTTTTTCTCAAAAGTGCTTTTCAAAAAAGTATTTTTGGGAAGAACTATTTTTTCCGCTTTTTAAAATTACTTCTATTTCTATTCAAAAGCACTTATTTTTCCTTCTAAAAGCTTGGTCAAATACCTTAACTTTGTTTTAAAAAATAACTTTTGGCCAAACAAGCTATTAACTTAAGTTTACCAGTAGATCTGACTAATCACAAGGGCATCTAGTCTAGTCAAAATCATTAATGCTTAGTTAGACAGTACCAAAACTAAAAAGGGACGGTTGGTTCGTGACGTCAGCTATGGAAATTTGACTGCAACTGTAAGGAGCTTGCCTACATAAAGGAGGATAAGGTTGTTCTATTTTCTTTTAAGAAATTTTACCTCCTATATCAAACTATTACACCCTATTTATTATAAATCAAAATTACTTTAAAATATTATTATTTATAGCTATCATTTATATTTTATAGCAAAATAGGTATTTATGGTATACACTATCATCTAGGCATGAAATACGCTATTTATATTTTCTCTCTCTTTCTTTCAGTTAATGCACGTTCTCTCTCAAATCAGAGCAAAATTTACTTCTTTCTCCCTCCACGATCTCTCTCTCTCTCTCTCTCTCTCACACACACACACACAACAAGGTTGTAAGAACAAATTTCTCATAAATGATCCTCAACGTTTTTGGTCCAAAAGTTTGTGGTAATTGCTAAAGCTTTTGGCCAGTTCATGCCAAATTACTCTGCTATTCTTTTTTTTCTCTTCACTCTTTTTTTTAAAAAATTTTCGCCATTGTTAGGATTTAAGGAAGAAACTTCAAATTTCGTCTTCAATGGATGATTCAACAACTCCAAAGAGGGTTACACGAGGTATACCCACTAAAACACTCAATTTTGATTGTCGACGTCAGAATCGTCGGTGTCATGTCACGACTCAAAATTTTCACCTTCGGGACCGTGATGGCGCATAACATTTCACTTGCTAGGCAAGCCAACTTTAGAGGATATTAAGCAAATTTTAATCAATTACGATAAGTAAAAACAATTAAGCCAAACTGAAAATTTATAGTGAGTGCGAAATAGCTAAACATCTATAATATCTAAGTACAAGCCGGATTTGGAGTCACAATTCACGAGCTTCTAGAGTTTTTACAAACAAGGTTTGAAATAAATACAACTGTCTTGAACGAAAAGAACAATAAACTAGGGGAAATAGAAGGGTACTTCAAGGTCTGCGGATGCCAGCAGAACTATCTCGAGTCTCCAAGAGAAATCCAAGCTGAAACGCCTCACGGACAACTAGGACCAATACCAAAATCTGCACAAGAAGTGCCTTGTATAAATAGATGAGTTTCACAAAATTAGGTCACCCCTTGCAATTGTTGTAGCGTTTTTTCTTTGCCATTTTTGGGAGTTTGCTTTGATGTATTTTACATTAGATTTAATCATTTTAAGCTTTCATTATGAGTTTAATTAGTCTTTCTTCTTCATTTTCTTCAAAACCTTATGAGTATCTAGTTTAGTGCTTGTTTATGATTGGGTGCTTATTATTTAGCTTAGTTCATGCTTTAATTTGTTGAATTAATGGTTGCAAACATTAGTTCATGCCTCTTTAGCTTAGTATCTACTTGAGAAAGAGAGACCTAGTCTAGGATAACTTGGCTAACAAGGAATTGGGTCAATCGAGAGATCGATTATCCCAATTAAAGGGTTCAACCTAGAGATAGTAATAACCCGACTTGAGCTTTTATCAATTGTTTTGGGTGATACCTATTTGGTCTTGAGAAATTCAAATTGGGAAAAACCAGTCTTTGACCGAGAGGTATTGAGTGGGTAATTTAGAGTTGACAGCTATAATACA
The DNA here is from genome assembly GCA_005239525.1 of Nicotiana knightiana. Classification (NCBI taxonomy): domain Eukaryota; kingdom Viridiplantae; phylum Streptophyta; class Magnoliopsida; order Solanales; family Solanaceae; genus Nicotiana; species Nicotiana knightiana. The sequence continues at coordinate 61,883 of ML415271.1, forward strand.
CCCAATCAATAAAACAAGCATTAAAGTCTTTATCTCATTAGAAAAACACCTAGGCAATGGTCACAACCCTAGGCTTTTTATCAATTTAAAAAAAAACTCAAAAATAATTATCTCTAGTCTTCTTTCTTTATTTTGTAATATAAAGTAAATTTAGAAGTAGAAAACAAACCTTTGTCTAGAAATGTAATCTAGATAATTCAATCACTCACATTGAAATATATACCCCCTAACTCCCATCTTAGCTCCTTTTGGGTTCGACCACTACTCTTAGCTGGGTTTCTACAATTGCAAACAACCGTTTCATACCTCTTTTGATGTGTGAATTTGGACACGATCAATTTTTGGCGTCGTTGTCGATGAGTTAAAAACGGTGTTAGCTATATATTTGGGTGTGTTTTTGGAGTATCTTATTTTCCTTCCGTGTTACTAACTTGTTTAAGAAATCGTAGGTACAACCATGGCAAACAGTGAGATCGGAAATATTACTTTGGGGGTTGTGGACGTTGAGGATGACCAAGTGGATGAGGTTCCTCTTGAACCTCAACCCCATAGAAGAGGCCAAGTGCCTCACGACAATGTGCCCATTCCACCCCCACCTCCACCACGAGTGGCTCCACACTGGGTGTTACCCAATGAAGGATATGAAAATGCAATAGTCCCTCCCTATATTAAGGCAGGAAACTTTCAAATAACCAATGTGATGCTCACTTTGCTAGAGCAACGAGGGTTCTTCATCGGTGTTCCAATTCAAAATGCTTACAAATATTTTAAGGGGTTTGTGGACACTTGTTGGGGGAACAAACAAAAAAATGTCTACGAGGATGCATTGAGGCTAAGAATTTTTCCCTTCTTTCTACGGGGTAAAGCTTTAGATGGTTAGCATTTACCGAACCATTCCATTCACACTTGGGATGAAGTGGCGGAAAAGTTTATTACTAAGTACTTCTCTCCGGGGCACATGGCTACACTTTGGGGGGTGAGATTTTGGCGTTCAATCAAGAGCCAAATGAACCACTACACGAGATATGGGAATGCTATAAAATAATGGTTAAGGAAAGTCCCAGCAACGATATGATGAAGAACATGATTCAACAAACTTTCTATTGCAGGATCAACATAACCAACCAATGTGTAATAAATTAACTTGCCGGTGGGAACTTCATGACTACGCCTTATGCGTAGGCGTGTGAGATTTTAGATGAAATGATGGAAACATCATCGACATTTCAATCACGAGCTAATGTTCCACAAGAGGATCCCAACGTGATCCACCTCCACAAGAGTTGCATGAGCACGGGTAAGCCATAGACGAACTGAATACCACCATGACTAACCTAGAAAAGTCCCAACTTCAACAAGTGCAAAATCCGAGGCAAGTAAATGCCATAGAGGGAGTGAACATGATGGTGAACAAAAGGAGAATCAAGGGTCCACAAGTGCAACATCGAATGGACAATTTTGTGCAAGAGGATAGTGGTTTTGAACAATATGATTCTTACAAGGACCAAGAAGAGGAGGTGCAGTATGTGAACAACTTTCAAAGGCAACAAAAAAACTTCCAAGGACCAAGACAACAACAATGGAAATCTCAAAATAATCAAGGAAATTGGAATTCCGACAACCAAGGAAATTGGAGGGGTGGAAACAATTCAGGGAAATTGGAATAACAACAACAACCAAGAAAATTGGAGTGGTGGAAAAAATCAAGGGAATTGGAATAACAATAATATTCAAGGAAATTGGGGAGGTAACAATCAAGGCAGATGGAACAATAATCAAGGCAATCGGTGGTCGGGTTTTCAAAGGCCCCCGATATACCAACAACCGAGCAACCCGCCTCCTTATCCTTCCCATGGTCCTAGTTATTCAAACAATGGGATGGGGAATATTGAGAACATGTTCAAGCAAATAATGGAAAAGAATGCTGATTAGGATGCCCAATTTGCCTGACACAACACATCGATCTGCAACTTAGAAGTTCAAATGGGTCAAATCTCTCAAGCTCAAAATTCTTGACCTAAGGGGGCACTACCATGTGACACGGTGGTAAACCCAAAGGGTGGGAACAACAAGGGACATGCCGTATCTGTTACTATAAGAAGTGAAAGAGGTGGGAGTGCACCCACCTCAAGTCAAAGGCAACTTGTGGATGATGAGAAAGTGGTACAAGAAGAAGAGGTCCCGAGCAATGTGGGGAAATCAAATGATGAAGTTCGGATTGATATAGATAATAGTATGGAAGATACTCAAAAGGAGGTGAAACCGTCTAAGGATCACATTATTGACATACCGGAACCGGTAGTGCAAAAGGATAAGGCATCATTGCCTAAGCCTATACCTCTATACCCTCAAAGGCTTACCAGGACATATGGCGAGAATCAATTCAAAAAGTTCATTCAAATGATGAAGAGTCTCTCAATCAATGTATCGTTAGTGGAAGCTTTGGAATAGATACTCGGTTATGCAAAGTTTATGAAGGATCTTGTGACAAAGAAGTTGTCAATGAATTTTGAAACTATCAAAGTCACTCATCAAGTGAGTGCAATTGGGCATTCAATGTCTCTTAAATTGGAAGATCCCGGTGCTTTCATGATTCCTTGTACAATTGGAAGTGCCGAGTTTTCCAAAGCTCTTTGTGATCTTGGGGCAAATATCAATTTGATGCCCTATTCGGTTTTCAATACCTTGGGAATTGGGCAAGCAAGACCCATATCTATGAGATTTAAAATGGCCAATTATACTATGAAGAGACCGTTGGGAGTGATTGAAGATGTCTTGGTTCGTGTTGATAAATTCATTCTTCCGGCGAATTTTGTCATTCTTGATTGTGAAGTTGATTATGGGTGCCGATTATTCTTTGAAGACCTTTCCTTGCTCCGGGGAAGGCTCTTTGTGATGTGGAAGCCGAAGAACTCACTTCCGGGTGGGTGATGAAAAAGTGGTATTCTATGTGTGCAAATCCACGCGGCAACCAAACAACAACGAGGTATTTTCTTTTGTGGGCTTGGTGACCGATGTTATTGTTGATGATAAAAGTGCCAAGATCAATGTTGGTGATATGTTGGAAGCCGTCTTGCTCAACTTTGATGTTGAAGAGATGGATGGATTCATGAAATGTGTGAACGCTTTGCAAGGAATGGGGTCGTACAATTATGCACCCCGGGAACTATCCTTGGATCTTGAAAATAGGAAAAATCCCCCTATAAAGCCTTCCATTGAAGAGCCTCTTACCTTGGAGTTGAAGTCATTATCTCTACATCTTCGGTATGAATTTCTTGGCCCTTATTCTACTTTACCGATTATTCTTTCCTCGTATTTGACTAACGTGAAGGTAGATTCTACATTGGCAGTGCTACATAAGAGGAAGAAGTCTATTGGGTGGACATTGGCAGATATTCGGGGAATAAGCCCGTATTTTTTATGCATAAGATCAACTTGGAGGAAGGAGACAAACCATCTATTGAACATCAAAGGAGACCCAATGAGGCTATGCAAGAAGTTGTCAAAAAGGAGATCATCAAGTGGTTGGATGTCGGGGTTATCTACCCCATTTTCGATAGTTCGTGGACTTCTCTGGGTCAATATGTCCCAAAGAAGGGGCATAATGGTGGTCACTAGTGACAACAATAAGTTGATTCCTACAAGAATGGTGACCGGTTGGAGAGTGTGTATGGACTATCGCAAGCTCAACAAAGTCATAAGGAAGGATCATTTTCCATTTCCCTTTCTGTGCGTTCTATTGCTTTTTTGATGGGTATTCGGGCTACAACAAAATTCTTATTGCTCCGGAGGATCAAGAGAAAACAATATTTACATGTCCTATGGTACTTTTTCCTTCAAGCGAATGCCATTTGGTTTGTATAATGCACCAACGACTTTTCAAAGGTGTATAATGGCTATATTCACGGACATGCTGGAGAACTATCTTGAAGTTTTCATGGATGACTTATCGGTAGTTGGATATTCTTTTGATGATTGTCTTTCAACTTTAAATAAAGTGTTGGAAAGATGTGGAGAAACAAATTTGGTGCTCAGTTGGGAGAAGTGTAATTTCATGGTCAAGGAAGGCATTGTCCTTGGCCAAAAAATCTCTAAGAATGGAATTGAAGTTGACAAGGCAAATATTGAGGTGATTTATAAACTTCCACCTCCAACTTCGGTGAAAGGTGTGCGTAGTTTCTTAGGCCACACGAGGTTTTACCTGCATTTCATCAAAGATTTCTCTAAGATGGTGCACCCGTTGTGTAAGATTCTTGAGAAAGATTCTAACTATAAATTCAATGATGATTGCATGAGAGCCTTTGAATTGTTACAGTTCAAGTTGACAACTACTCCCATCATCACCGCTCCAAATTGGAATGTCCCTTTTGAACTTGTGTGTGATGCTAGTGACGTAGCGATTGGGGCTGTTTTGGGGCAACGCATCAATAAGATTTTTCATCGGGTCTACTATTATAGAAATATCATGAATGGTGTCCAAGTCAACAATACTGTTACGTAGAAAGAGCCCCTTGCCATTGTGTTTGCAATTAAAAAGCTCCGCCCGTACTTGATGGATGCGAAAGTTATTGTCCACACGGATCATGCAACTACTTTGTTATCTTATGAGAAAGAAATATTCCAAAGCTCGGTTGATGAGATGGGTGTTTTTGTTTCAAGAGTTTGATATTGACATCCAAAATAGAAAAGAGAATGAAAATCAAGTGGCGGACCACTTATCTTGTTTGGAGGAGGAGGGAAGGCCGCATGATGTCCTTGAAATCAATGACTCCTTCCCCGATGAGAAACTCTTGGCTATTTCAATGAAGGAGGTGCCATGGTTCGTGGATCTAGCAAATTTCTTTGTGTGTGGAATAATCCTGTATGAGTTCTCTTCAAACAAAAGGAAGAAGCTCAAACGGGATTGTCAAGATTATTATTGGGATGAACATACCTTTTCCAGATTTGCATGGATGGGGTGATTAGAAGACGTGTACCCAAAAAAAAGCAAGGTAAAATTCTTGGGGCTTGTCGTTCTTCGGCATATGGTGGTCACCATGGTGGAGCAAGAACGGCGGCCAAAGTGCTAAGTTGCGGTTTCTATTGGCTCACTCTTTACAAAGATGCAAGTGATATAGTGAAAATATGTGATGAATGTCAACGGGTCGGTGGAATCTCGATGAAAAATGAAATGCCTCTCACTACCATTTTGGAGATTGATATATTTGATGTATGGGGTATTGACTTCATGGGTCCTTTTATGAGTTCTTGTGGAAACACCTACATCTTGGTCGCGGTTGATTATGTGTCTAACTAGGTTGAGGCCATTGCTCTACCAACAATGATGCGAGAAGTGTGGTGGCGTTCTTGAAGAATAATATTTTCACAAGGTTTGGTACTTCGTGAGCTATTATAAGCGATGGGGGGTCACATTTTTGCAACAAGGCTTTCGACACTTTACTTAGAAAGTATGGTGTTACTTATAAAGTTATGAATCCCCATCATCCACAAGCTAGCGGTCAAGCAGAAGTCTCCAACTGAGAGATAAAGAGTATTTTGTCCAAAACAGTGAATGCTAACCAGACGGATTGGTCCAAGAAGCTTTGATGATGCATTATGGGCTTATCAGATGGCTTACAAAAAACCTATCGGAAGGTTTCCATACCAGTTGGTGCTTGGAAAATCTTGTCATCTTCCGGTGGAACTTGAGCACAAAGCCATATGGGCTCTAAAGAAGTTAAATCTTGATTGGGATGTAGTCGCTAACTTGAGGGTTGCACATTTGAATGAATTGGATGAGTTCCGGTATCATGCTTATGCAAGTTCGTCCTTGTACAAAGAAAAGATAAAATATCTTCATGACAAATACATTTGGAACAAAGAGTTCAAGGTGGGCGATCTTGTCTTGTTGCTCAACTCAAGGTTGAGGATGTGAAGCACTATTTGGGAAAAGTTGGAGATGTCCACGTCGCGACGATGATTCAGTTCAATTGATTCATTTCCTTGATGCGCCCAATGGCTTATACGATGCTGGCCGCATCGACATTGAAGTTATACTCTGATAATATTGGTGCTTCCCTTCCCCCGAGCGGCCTATCGAAACCGTTTTTGCTCATCATACCTCGACTATTGGGCCCTCAATCGCCTCTCTTTTCATTCCCAGTGGAGTTGCACCGGGGCCCTTTTCCCCTTTGATCTGTACGGTATGGTTGGTACCGATCTCGGGATGGATTTAACTCCAAAGTTTTGCAAGTTGTCTTACGATTTGTCATGATTTCATCTGCAATACTACTACTACGATCGTTTTCCTATGTGATGACCTAAAATGTCATCTTATGTTTTAAAATTCAATTCTGCGCTCGTTAGCGTTAAAAGTCTCATTTTTATTCTCCTCGATTTGCGTACGCATTCCGAGCGTGTTTCCGAAAAGCTTTTATGTGAAAAATTGAAGAAATAATACTTTTTGGCCTTAAAAATAATTTTTTAGTTGACTTCGGTCAACATTTTGAGTAAACGGATCCGGACCCGTGTTTTGATGGTTTCGGTGGGTCCGTAGTAAAATATGGGACATGCGGGTTTGCCCGAAATCGGATTCCGTGGTCCCTAACTCGAGAAATGAATTTTTGACAAAAATTTAAAGACTGAATTTTTTGATTTTAAAGAATTTGCTTAATGTTTAATTTTGTTGGTATCCGGCCTGTATTTTGATTCCGGAGCCCGGTACAGGTCCGTTGTGATATTTATACCTTATCTGTAAAATTTGATGAGAAACGGAATGATTTAATGTGATTCAGACCTTTGGTTGAGAAAATAAAATTTTTTAAAGTGTTCTTGAGAAATTCATAGGTTTTGGTGCTAAATTCATAGTTCTAGGTGTTATTTTGACGATTTGATCGCACGAACAAATCTGTATGACGTTTGTAGACTTGTGTGTATGTTTGGTTTGGAGCCCCGATGGCTCGGGTAAGTTTCGGTTAGGCCACAGGTAGTTTGAGACTTAGAAAAATATGGTGTTGATGTTACTAGTGCACTAATGCTTTGTGCTTCTACGCGAATGCGAACGCGAACGCGAACGCGAACGCGAGGCTTGGGTCGCGAACGCGGAGCATTGGGGGATTTGCTCTTCGCGAACGCGATCGGCTAGACGCGAACGCGTAGTGTATTGGAGGAGGGCTGAGAATTCTTTGAGTTATTCTATGCGAACGCGTGCGACTCTTCGCGAACGCGAAGGTCTTTCTGTCCGTTGTGCATCGCGATTGCGACAGGTCTCTCGCGAACGCGTTGAAGACCTGTCCAGTGATTTTCAAAATAAAACAAAATGGGACTTCTTCCAAAATTTTATTTTTTATCACTAGAACTCGACCTAGGGTAATTTTTGAAGAGAGATTTCAACACCAAATCATAGGTTTGCCCTTCTTAACTCGTTTTCTTCAATTTTCATTATCATACATTGAATTCCTAGTCCTAAATCCTCTTCTTTAATGGTAGAAATTAGGGATTTTGGGAGAATTGAGAATTTTGCAAATTTGGGAATTTAGACCTCGATTGGAGGTCGGATTCCGGAACTAATTACATATTCAGTCTCGGGGATGAATGGTTAAAAGGATTTTGGACCGAACCTCGAGTTTTGACCAAGTGGGCCCGGGGTCGATTTTTTATTTTTTGGGGGAAATTTTGGGAAAACTATAATTGTGTGTTGAGATTGATTTCTTTAGCGAATATTGATGTTATTAAGATAATTATGACTAGATACGAGTGGGTCGGATGTGAATTCTAGAGGAAAAAGGGTACTTGAGTAGTGAGTGGCCTGCGGATCGAGGTAAGTGTCGTGTCTAACTTTGGCTTGAGGGGTTATGTGTTATTTACTTATTTGCTACGTGTTTGGTTGTTGATTACAATGTATAGGTGAAGTGACGAGAACCTATGTGTTGTTGTCGAGTCATAGCATGCGAGTGAGCCCTATTCTTGTAATTGTTGTAGTCTTTACTCATATTGTTCATGCTTAACATAACCATTTGTGATGTTGGGCAATTTCTATCCGGATTTTACTGAGATTTGATAATTGTTGAATATTGGCTCAAGGTTGAGGTTGATTTTTGGTATTAAGTATTGATGAAATGCTGATTTTTCGTTGATATTTCTGTCTATCCGTTATTATTGATCTTTGATTAGTGAGGAAGAGTGTAAAGCGCGAAGGGTGATTTCGTGCCATTGCATTATTTCATATGGCGAGGAAGAGTGTAAATCATGAACGGTGATGCCGTGCCATTTTATTATTTCATATGGTGAGGTTGAGAGTAAAAACACAAAAGGTGATGCCGTGCAGTTTCTTGTACTGTTCTATTGTTGCATATGGTGAGGTCGAGAGTAAAAGCACGAAGAGTGATGCCGTGCAGTTTCTTTTAGCGTTCTTACTTGTTTTATCTGTTTAAAGCATTTTGATTTGTCCGGTTATATCATTGTTTCTGATTTCTTATATTGTGAACCCCTCAGCATGTCCCCTCCCAATATTTCCTGTCTTATTTCTGCTATTGCTGTTATTGCTACATGTATGATTATACTGCACATGTTGTTTGTGGGTGTCTTGTCCTAGCCTCGTCACTACTTCGCCGAGGTTAGGCTCGACACTTACCAGTACATGGGGTCGGTTGTACTGATACTGCACTCTGCACTTTCGGTGAAGATTCAAGTAGCGGTCCGAGCTGATTATGATATTTGCAGCTGATTTCTACACAGGAAACCCATGGTAGAACTGTCGACGTCCGCAGTCCCTGGAGTCCCCTCCTACCTGCTTATTTTACTGTTTCTTCGACTCATAAACAATTGCATTTTTCCTTCAGCCAAATGTTTGTAGATAAATCATAGTAGTCCGTGAGTTGTGACTCCAGATGATGGGTATATATACATATATATAATACATATACACGATGTTGTTATGAATTTCTGTTTCTTTATTAATTTATCATGTGTTGAATTGTGGTAATTCGCCGCAAGGTTTAAGATTTTGTGTTGTGAATCTCTAATATTGGCTTGCCTAGAGAGTGAAACATTATGCGCCATCACGGTCCCGACGGTGGGAGTTCGTGTCGTGACATCCTACCTCTTAATTATTTATGTTGGTCTCTCTCTAGATCTCTTTCAATCATGCTAGTAAAACATGTCTATATAATAATTATTATGTAGAATAGAGTAATTGAAGAAGTTAAAAGAAATGATCAAAGAGTTCGATAGTTTACCATTAGTACACAAGTAAGGACGCATTCATCATCTTTAGCGGTGGAGTTCGAATTTTCACTAAGAGGTATCAAAATATAAGAAGTTAAATACATCGAAAAATCAAAGAGAATCAATGTATAGTAAATATACATATAACAACCTAAAAATACAGTAAAATTTTTTAGCGAATGGATGTCATTTGACACCCTTTGGTTGAATGTGGCTCTGCCACTACTCATCTTCCTTATAGCTGGTCTAATATCAATATTACTATATTAGCTGGTTCCATCCTATATCAGAATCGTCGCTTTGGCCGAGTGGTTAAGGCGTGTGCCTGCTAAGTACATGGGGTTTCCCCGCGAGAGTTCGAATCTCTCAGGCGACGCTTATTTCTTTTGGTTAATTCAAATATTGAACTTGTCGGTTGATCTCTGCAGTATTTGACGACATATTGTCGCATGTTATGCAAGGGAATGACGATACTCGTGTCTGATGAGTTTCACTTTCACCCCTTATTCATAGTTTCGGAGAGTGCCAAGAATGTCAACACACAGCTCATTCTACTACAGATTTGTTTTGATTTTAGTTTCTTCCTTGTATTGTTTTTATCCAAACTTATTGTGTAGTGTGATGTATGTTATTATATAATATGGATACATTAAAAAATTTCTATAACATAAACTGATTTAATTACGTGAGAGCTTTATTGTCAAGTAATAAGTTGCAATTTCAGACGTTTTATATTGGGAAGTATACAACCTTAAAACGATCCTATTCCAAAATTATTTTTAAAAAAATAGTCATCTAACAACATCTTGTTTCCCATAAATTTTTAAAAATATTTCTACTTTATTTCAATTGTAAAAGATATATCCAATTGACACTCAAGGAAGTAGCTTATACTTAAGTTTGATAAACGCATACTTTTCAAGTTCGTAATTCCTATTAAAAAAGAGAGTCTATCACTTAACTCATTTATACATGTAAAAGATCAAACAGAAGTCTGTTTCTAACAAGGTCAACAGCCACTTCTTAATTACTTAAATAAAATATAATTTATAAAATTGAAATGTTTACTCTCTACTCCCTTCGTCTCATATTATGTCTTAAGAAATATTAATTAGCAAAAAGATTAGAATATTCTATTCTTATTTATGTCTTAAGATATAATCTCTCTTCATTCAACATTTATTTTATTTATATGTTATTTTTATTTTTAAGAACATTTATTACTAAAAGTAAAAAAAAGAAAAAAAAATTAATTTATCTTAATTTTTAAAATAATAAATATTTTGAGACAATTAGTTTTAGTAACTAGTACAGGAGTAGTAGCGGTGACTATTTTAAAACCCCAAATGGGAAGTGACAGCAAATTCCCCTATGCTATGGTTCTCCTCTAAGCTGCCCCTGCCCGCTCGTCTATCATTTCTTTCTCCAGTTAATACTAATATTAATCCAATGAAGAAACCCCATTGCCTAAAAAATGATACAAATCACAAAATTACTGTCCAAAAGTTCACCACCAAAACAAGAGCTTCATCATCCAAAACCACAACCATTAAAGTAAAAAACCAGCACAAATCAAAAGATTCAAAACCCAACTCAGAATCTCAAGAAAACCACCCAATCCCTCAAATTAGTAATACCCTTATAGCTTTCTTGGATAAAAATCCAATCTTGACCCAAGATTTTTACAAAATTGATGCACTTGATCTTGCCCCTCGTTTGCTTGGCAAGTTCCTTAGGAGAGATGATGTTGTTCTTCAGATAACTGAGGTACTTAATGTTATTGCTGTTCTTCATTTAATGTGTTTGGCCTGCTTTAATGGTTCTTAAATTTGGTCTTTTCATTGATGGGGTTGTTTTTGTTGTTAAATGGTGACTTGTTTGATAGGTGGAAGCTTACAGGCCAGATGATTCAGCTTGTCATGGTAGATTTGGCAAAACAGCTAGGACTGCCCCTGTTGTAAGATTTTTAAAGCTTACATTTTTGAGTCATTTGCTTTACATTATCGGTCAATGCTGGGAAGAAGTGTGTTCAACTTTTTTTGTTAAGACATAAATAAATAAAACTGTTCCAACTGTCATAGCTTAATACAAGGACGCAAGGACGCGAAAAGAGGGCCTTCCTCCTTCTTGCTTGAAGCTCTGGCTGGTTATAGCGGAAAAGAGTTTGAAAATCTAGTTACATATCACATAAGATAAGCTTTTGGATGAGCATTTCACTCAGCTTTGCCATGTTTCCTCACCAGTGAAGGAGTATTTGTTCACCAATTATTAAAAGGGATCCCCCGGCCCCCTCATTATTTTGAGTGTCTGTCATGAAATATTATGTTATTGCTGTCATACACTACATACTGGTTAGCTTAAACCATATGAAAGTTATCACTCGTGTATGTCAAATTTGTAAAGTAGATGCAGGCGGTCACAGTTTATCATGTGATATGATAATATGAATATCATAAATTCTGTTGCACGAAAACAACATTGTTAATCGATATGTCTGGTGCTACATGATTTGGAGAACACAATAGACCTTGCGTTGGAGACATCATTTTGTATACCATGTGAAACTTTTCAAATTGACCTTTAGTAACTGAATCATAGTTTAAGTATATTTTAAAACATATGGAGGCATGTCTTCTAGATTTTCTAATAACTTGCGATTGATAGTTTGGTCCTGGTGGTCATGCATATGTGTACCTCTGCTACGGTCTCCACATGATGCTAAATGTTGTCGCAGACAAGGAGGGAGTTGGAGCAGCTGTTTTGATCCGTTCTTGTGCTCCCATCTGCGGTAAATTGAATTACACATTCTTTCATGTTTTTTAATACTATGTTTTTCTTTTTATTAAATTTTCCTCATTCCTGTTTCATAGTGGATCAACCTGAATTACTCCAATGTTTTATAGTTTAAATTTTCCATGTGATTTCTTTAGTCCTGCTGCCAGCCAAAGCATGCAGTTTTCTCACTCTTTGAACCATCAGTCCCCCCCCCCCC
>ML415271.1:74573-115649 GCA_005239525.1 Nicotiana knightiana
CACACAAACACAAATGCAGTTCTGCATTTTTTGTGTCGATACTCCTCTCGGATCAGGTGATATCAAAGTTATAGCGAAACATGCATCCAGTGAAATGTTACTGGAGCAGCTAGGATTTTTTATAACTCTGCTTCTTCTGAAATAATTAACTAAAAATTGTGTCAGAGCTATGGTAATGGAATGAAAAAAACGGATGTAACTGTTTGAATATCCTCTGTTTACCATGACGCTCCTCAAATGATCACTAAAGAAGTAGTCTTGAATTTGGTTCATCAGTTCATGCATTGGAGTTTGAAGAGTTAATGCCTGGTGCCTGGGTAATAAAGAAAACAAGGATATATTGTCACATTGACATTGAAACACAGTGCACTCATTTATGACGATCCTTCCTTTCAAGCTCTGTGCTCTTGGATTAGTATATTCGTCAAATTAGCAACAATTGAAATGCTATTTTAGGGTTTTGTTTTAATTAATAATGGAGTACGCATTGCAGGTTTGGCTACAATTCAGCAGCGGCGGGGTTTAGAAACTGAGAAGCCTATTCTTCTTGCAGGACCTGGAAAGGTAATCTATGACCTTTTTGAGTATTAAGCCAAGCTGTTTGTTAAATGTCATTGTCTTGATCAAGTCTTTGCAAATGTTAACTGAAAGTTTACTTGATTTAAGTCCCATCAAAAGAGTTTGGCTTTGTGTTGGATTTTATTTTGAATGTGATTATTTTATTTGCTTCAAGGACTCTTATCTCTCTGTTATTCACTGGTCTGCCTTCTCCAGGCATCCCTGGAAACTTCTGTATGTATAAAAATAGTACAAGTGATATCGCATACGACTGTTTTTTCTAGAGTTCCGCTGCATGTGTCATGGCTAACAAAACATTATGCCTTAACATGAAACTTCTGCTTCTGACATATCTTGAAGGTCTTTGGCTGAACCTTCCTTTTGCATTGTTGTTGGCATGGACTTCATATTTGGTTACTGCATACTTTGATTTGAGCCTATGATGGAATTGTACTGGAAAGCATTTACTAGCTTAGAGTAATTCGAGTTTCAAATGAAACTTTTGAATCAGACATTCTGCATATTCTTGTCCAATGAATCGCAAATCATATAATATGAAGTATCATTTGCCTTCCTTTATTGTCAAGTGCTCTGTACAGCCGATTGTAACCTAAACATATCTGTTAACAATTCTAACTATTCTCTAGCTAAGAACTTACGTATGTCAATTCTTCTTTAGAATCAAATTTTACCTGAAATTTACAGTTGCAAAGTGTAAAATTGAAATGCAACCTTAAAAAATGCTTAATAACTAAAATACAACTCAAGTGGTACGTCAGGATGGGTAGACCAGTACTTTCAAGTTATGAACTTTTTTCATGAGCTTTCTGACATCTTGTATATTGAGGTGAGGGCTTTGTTGTGAATCTCAACTGTGAAAATGAGCTATGAAAGCGTACAGCCTTTGTTTATAAACTATGTTTTATTTTTTTTCATTTTGGTAGAATGGTGAAGTGAAAATGTGTCTACTATTTTTCATCAATGTGAATTTGACCCATTTCATGCATTTAGATAAACAAAATGCAAACTTCTCAGAATAAGACATTGCCTGTATTTCTGGATGCTAGGTGGTATCCTGCTGGTGAGGAATTCATATCTTAGTCATAGTAGTATTATGAGCAATTTGAGAAAGCTCTAGTGAATTGTGCAAAAAGACACCTGGAAAATGTAAGTTCTATTGCTAGGTTTGTTAAGATTTAATTTTGGTTCGTATAGGAAAATAGCATATAAGGACACGTAATAGGTGAAACCTGTTTCCTGTCTAGACTGGTAACTTAAAGGGGTTTAGCCAAAATATCAGGCTTTGAACTCCTTTAGGTCATTTTGCCATGAGCATTTACGGTTTCAAGGATGAACAAACTTGCATTAGAAGATAAACAGCGTTCTGAGTTCTGACTTTCGATTTGCTGAAAGTACCACATTGATTGCCCTTAAACATTTTTTGAGTACTAGGAGGAAGCACTTTCACACGAAAAAAAAAAAGGAGAAAAGGAGGAGGAAAAGTAATATAGTATCATAAATTAGTTGAAGCGTTTGAAAGAAGAGTATTATAGTCATGACCCAGGCTGGTAACTCTTAAACAATAGAGATCACTTGAATATGTTTCATTTCCCTATAGAATGATTTGCAGTCATCACAAACTTACATGATAGCGTAATTCGCGTCTTTTTGTAGGTTGGTCAGGCATTAGGACTATCAACAGAATGGTCTAGCCATGCTCTATATACTGCCGGTAAGCATTCTCTGAGTTCCATTTTTCAAATCTTAGCGACTATATGAAACTCCCGCCTACTCTGTGTATGACAGGTGGTCTAGAACTCTTAGATGGGCCAGAACCAGATGAGATACTAGTTGGTCCAAGAGTCGGTATAGACTATGCTTTGCCAGAGCATGTTAATGCATTGTGGAGATTTGCAATTGCCGGCTCTTCATGGATCAGTGCCCCTAAAAAGACTCTCAGAACTCTTTAGGGCACCAACGGGCTCCCTGAATAGCTCCACAAAAGAAATGAGGGAGCTGAAAAGGGAAAGAAAGTGATGGAACTGTTTTTTGAAAACTGTACAGGATTTATAGTCCCTTCTCTCTGTTTTACCCCCTTTTTGTGTATATTTGGGTTTACTCAGTCCATCACAATCATATTAGAAATCATGTTGATAACTGTATGGCCAGCTGGTGCAAGGTTTAAAGTCGGTGGATAATGAATTTGCCCCTCTACTCTCTTCTCCACTTAAATGCCCTACTTTTGTCTATGGCAACGTCCAAATTCATGACATGCGACTAATCCACACATTACGTGACAAAAGCCATGAAGCCTATCACAACCATGTTCTTTGGTCATGTGGCATGCAAATATGCTACTTTGTGTTGGATTATTTACCTAATTAGTTATTTTACATTGATAATTGTTTTGGTTAATGCATCAAAAAGAAATCATTTCTGTTAGTCAATAGCCAACTAAAATTTCTGAAACCAAAAAAAAAAAAATGTTTTATTCAACTCTGTAATAAGTCAGTTATCCAGTTACGACTAGCGGATACCGTTCGATCCATACATCAAAATCTTTCTTTAGTTGTTAATTCGTAGTTAGATTATAAGAATTTTTTTCCTTTGAAGGATTAACCTAGATAGCCGCCCAGTCAAACTAAAATACCCATTAAATATATAATATATGTATAAACTATGTATCAATATTTGTAATTGTATATAATTAGTGGATAGTTTACGTATACTGGTTAAGAAAAGTAAAAATAAATCCGACCGACTATTTGTGTAAAGATCTCATTTTCTTTGAGAGTCTATCACAAAGGCATTTGTTTACCCTAAAACGCATAACAATTGGATTTATACCTGGTTTTAAGGACACGTGACTTCACTTGACACAAACTGAGAAAATATACAAATTGATAATGAAATTAACTATAAAGAAGAATAAACGCAGACCAAATGAGATGTGCAGTTTTGGCCCTTGAACCAAACGAATAAGTAAATGAGATACGAATAAAGTAACAGAGTATTGAGAGCTTAAGAAAAGAGTAGTATATTGCTTTGTATTGCGTGAATATGATGCTTTTACAAATGATCAGGCCCCCTTTATATAGTAGGGGAGTCCTACTTATGGTAGAACTCTAAATACAGTAAGAAATCCCATGATTGGATAATTAATCGGCTTCATCTTGATACGTTCTGCCGTGATCCTTGCTCGATTGCGGATATTTCGGCTTACCGTTACTTGACCAGGTAAACTTCCATCGGTCTTGCTCGATCTCCATTTTGCTTGGTCTCGATCTTGGCTGATCTCGACCTTGATCGGCCTCTGGATTACGGGCTCAACAATCTAACTCCGCACTCTGGCTTGATATAATCACGAGGCTGAACCGTGACCTATCATGATCCGATCTCGATTAGTCATAAGAAGGGCATGCACATTCTGACCGTATACAGATAGTCCCTCGTTCCTCAGAAAGAAGGTGATGAGAAACGACATGAATCCCCGAACTCCGTCTCGATGGGTGATGACGTCAGTGACGAGCCTGATCATGACATTAGCGACGAAACGTCCCGTCGGTCTAGTTACCAGGGCATTAAATGCCTGTCAGTTGCTGGTCGGACACTACCGGTTCTGAACCATCTCCTCCAACTTATAAGAACCTCAACCCTTCCTCATTCAAACTTTTACAATCAACGCTTCTTCTGCTCTTGCTTTAAAAAAAAAAATCCCTTCACTTCATAATTTTATACTCAATTTCTTTAACTCTAATCAACCGCATATCATCCTTACTCTTTTCTTATTGTTCATAAATGGCTAAGACTTCCAAGATCGTACCGCAAAAAGAGGTCGTGATGAAGCTGCGGCGGAGCCCCACCCTGAGGAATTCGTTCCGATAGGGTGCCCAACCGTCACCAACTTCAAAATAGAAAACCCCCCTCGATGCAGGGCCGATGCGAATCGACGTCGAGGTACATATACACCATCACCAAGGACATCCTCAAAAAGGTAAAAGAGGAGTGTAACTGGGTGAACAAGGACGTGGTCGTTCCTTCTCCTGAAGAATCAATTACTACTTACGTTGAGGGGTATCTAAGTGTTTACACTTACCCCTTCACTTTTAGTCCCTAAGATCCCATCATTGTCGCCTTCTGTAAAAGATACAATGTCACCCTAGGCCAAATTCACCCTTACATCTGGAGAATAGTCGTTCTCCTCCGTTTCTTCACGAACAAAATCGAGTGATGTACCTTCACCCTCGATCACCTCATGCGCCTTTATCGTCCCCGTCTCTACCGAGGAGAACTGATTAAGCTTGTCAGTCGGGCCAGTAGAGCCCCATTCTCCATCATAGACGAGTCTTGAGATCGAGGTTGGATAGGTCGATTTTTCCGAATTAGGACTTCGGACCTGATCCCGCTGGAGACATGCCGTTCCCTGAGAAGTGGACCATGAAATGTAGGTAGATTTCACCTTGAATTTTTTAATTCGCTGTTTTACTTTCTGTCTTCTTTTCTCATCTATGTTTTGGTATTGTAGTTGTGGCTCGGATGTCAGATCTGATTTCAGAATTAAAGCAATGGGTCGAGGATCTGGTGTCACAGTGACCCTACTCCGAACGTGCCTGGATGGAGTTGTTAAATGTTTGGTGGGAGGCTCGTAACCATGGTAAGTTTCTGCCCCGACTCGATTACTGTTTTGGCCTTTTCTCGAACTTATCCCATTTTCTTTTGCAAGTCTCGGGAAGGATGTTGCAATGAGACCCTCTTCCGGTGACGAAGAAGTCCTTCCCCAGCCATCAACTCCAAAGCTGGCCAAGGAGAAAAAGAGAAAAAGGGCTCCGAGTCCCTTGAGCTCGGAAAAGAAAAAATCGACGAGGAAGCCTTGTAAGCCCAAGGTGGATGATGGTGTTATGTCCTCGGACTCAATTCGCCGATGAAGTGATGAGTCCGAATAATAATAATAATAAGAAGAATAAGAATAAGAAGAATAAGACAACTCCAAGTTAGTGGCCTATGTGCGAGCTACTGCTTCAATACAAAATTCCTCCGAACCGGAGGTAGTTGATGAGGGAGCTTCGACCGAGGTCCTTGAATCAGAAAGAGCAGAGGCCACCCCCTCCCCAGTTAAGACAGTGGAGAGAGAGACTGGGGGTGAGGCTTTGCAAGGGAATAGGTCCTTAGGGACGAGCTCGGGGTGGTCGATATTTCGGGATCCCCCTAGATTTCAGATACTATGATCCAAGAGGCCAACATGCTGGAAAGTCACTGAATCGATATCCATGGTTTCTTCGACGGATTGAATCTGATGCTTCCAAGGATGTCACTGGATTCAGTGATTTACCAGTACCGAAGAAAGTACCGTCGTCGGGCTCTACTGGGTCTTCATCGAGCTAGAGATTGGTGGACTAATTTCCCACTCCGAGCACTAACCCAAGCCGCAAACGGCACCTAGTGCTTACTGTCCCCGAGGATGCTCGAGTCTTCTCTCCCCCTGTTGGAATTGCCAGCTATCTGAGAGGCTTGGTGACTGAGGAGGACCAAGTCGTGATGAATGCTGTGCGGGCCGCTTGCCTGTTTAATGAGGCTCAACACACTCAGAATCAGGAACTTTGAGAGTCTCTTCCTTATTTCTTTTATTCTTAGAATTGTAGATTAGTCTAACATCTTCTTCCTTACTTGCAAGCTTCGTGGTTCATCCTTAGAATTCGAGAGGAGCACAAGGCTGAGGTTCAGGGCCTCACTGAGAAAAACGACACCTATAGGCTCCTCAATGAGAGGCTTCAGGCCGATTTGGTTGCGGCTCAGGATGAGCACACCGATATAGTCGAGCAGGTATTCCGAATACTTCACAATAGTGAAGATGAGTTGGAGATAATGACTAACGATCCGATTCTGCGGTTCCGGAAGAGGCTTGAGCAGATCGTACGGCTCGAAAAGCAGGTGGACGAGATACGGGCCGAGGTTGAAGCATTCAAGAAGAACATGGATATCCTAGCCTAGAAGAAGGAGACCGTCCAAGCACAATTAGATTCAGCCAAGACTCAGCTTCAAGCTGCAAAAGAGAAAACCTCAGTGCAGGCTGAGAAGATCAAAGAGCTTCAGTCTCATCTGGATTCGGTCGTTTCTGATAAAACACGCTTAGCTAACAAACTCGAGGCGGCCAAATATGAGGTGGCTGCGGCGAGTATTAAAGTTGATGAAAATGTGGCTCAATTTAAGGTCGACGTTGAGGCCATCCAGACCAAGGCTACGAGCATGATATATCATGAAAAATGACAAGCTCAGAGGGAAACTCTCGAGGACGCTCAAGCCCAGGATTTTGACATTATGGCCGAGGTCGACAGTGCCCGAGCAGAAGAAACCTGGGCACTAAAGCTGGCCTTCCCTGAGGAAGATTCTGATAGCCCAAGTGAATCCGAAGATGGGGAAGACCCTGAAGACGGAGATGCGACCTCTGATGGAGACCAAGCCTCTTAGGACTTAGTTTTTTTTAGGTTCTTCTTTAAGCACTTTTTCTGAGGCTGTTTCGGGCCATTGTAATTTTGTTTTTGTTTTTTTGGACTAGGACGATTTGGCCCTTGTAAAGAAAATCATTCTATATATAAACATAAGGCTTTCTTTTCCCTTTCGGCTCTTAAGTTTTTTCCTTTGCTTTATTTTTTGTAACCACAAAGGTTGAAATGCCTTAGCATGAGACAATAAGGTTATATTTTTTGAAATCACAAAGGTTGAATTGCCTTAACATGAGACAATAAGGTTGAAATGGGGCTCGATATTATAGAAATTTTTCCCTAAGATGTCTTAAATTTGTGACTTTGCCGAGGGTAGCCCTTTAGAACTGGTTGTGAAAGAATTTTTTTCTTTTTTGAAGGCCTATTTTTTTTACGGACTTCGGATGTCTCTGAGCCGTGTTAAATTAGCCGTAGACTTTTAGTTTGGGATCTGCCCATTGGGCTTATTTCCCTGTTTTGTTCGGGCTTGCCCGAGATAATAGTCCCTGAGCGGGGTGGCCCGTGGCCTTTTGAAATCGAGGATTTGCCTATTAGGTCTTTTGTCCCCGAGGCCCGATAACTTGGGCTGTTTGAGTTGATTGGCAGTCCCCGAGTGAAGGAGCGGTCGTTTGTGTTTTGGTTAAGTATTTCCCTTAGGCTCGTTATGGTACGAAGCTCTTTAGGAGATATAAAAAGGAAAAAGTTTTAAACATCAGATGTTTGCAAGGAAAGTACTTCTCTTTATTCTTGATCAAAATAGTCATACATGCGTACATGTTTAAGCCAATGCTCGAACAATCTACGTGAGTCACAGTTCTTTCTGACCTTTGTCCCTTACAATAAATCCTATCTATCGAGACCCTCCTTTTGTGAAGTAGTTTCCTTGCTAGAGTTGATATTCGAAGATAATGCATATCCAGGAGAAGCCCCCCCTCCCGGTATTCGAGGTGGATTGTAAAGGAACCTCGGATATTGTTGATTGATCTTCGATGCCGATTCGTAATCGGGCTTGATTCTAAGTTAGCACAATTCATTGTTGCCTCATTAAACACCTCGCCGAAAAATCCATTTGGGACAAAACTGGTCGAAGGGGAAAAGAGTGCAACACGTGCTTTCAGACCTAAAGACTTCGTTCCATCAGTGGAAAAACCCATCGACGATTCTTATTGACCATCTGCGAATGTTAGTATGAAATAAAATAAAAATAGAAAGGGGTCGTACCTTAGCAGTAATATCGTTTTAGGTGTGATATATTCCAATTGCCGGTAGTCGTTCCCCATTCATCGTTCCGAGCTTGTAGGACCCTTTTTCAGTGACCTCAAGAATCTTATACGGTCCTTCCCAGTTTGGACCCAATTTTACCTCGTTGGACCCAATTTTCTCTCGTACGGTCCTTCCCAGTTGTTGAGGGTGACTTTCCTTAGTAATAAGTCCCCGACGCTGAAATATCAAAGATTGGCTCTTCGATTGTAGTATCTCTCGATCCGTTTGTTTTGGTCGGGCAATCAGACGAGGGTGGCGTCACGTCTTTCATCCAATAATTCTAGGCTCGTATGCATGGCGTCTTTATTTGACTCTTCTATTGCATATTGGAACCTGATACTAGGTTCTCCGACTTCGACCGATATTAGAGCTTCGACGCCATAAACTAATGAGAAAGGGGTAGCTCCGATACTAGACTTTGATGTTGTGCGGTATGCCCAAAGAACCTCGAATATAATTTCCTTCCACTTTCCTTTGGCGTCGGCTAGCCTCTTCTTAAGATTTTGGATGATGGTTTTGTTAGTCGATTCGGCTTGACCATTCCCGCAGGGATGATAAGGTGTTTATATGATTAGTTTGATCTTGTGATCCTCGAGAAATTTAGTTACCTTGCTACTGATGAACTTCTTTCCATTATTGCACACTATTTTGGAAGACATCCCGATCAACATATGATATGATCCCAAATGAAGTCTATAACTTCCTTCTCCCTGACTTTCTCAAAAGTCTGTGCTTCAACCCACTTAGAGAAATAATCAGTCATAAATAAAAAATGATCTTTACCTGGGGCCAATGGAAGAGGGCCAATGATGTCCATTCCCCACTTCATGAACGACCACGGGGACAAGACCGAATGGAGTAGTTCCCCGGGTTGATGAGTCATTGGTGAATTCCTTTGGAACTTGTCACATTTTTGAACAAATCCTTTTGCATCTTTCTCCATGTCGATCCAGTAGTATCCTGCTCTGATCACTTTGTGGACCAATGATTCGACACCGGAATGATTTCTTCAAGAGTCGTCGTGGACTTAACTCAGAACGTATTCAGTATCTCCTGGTCCCAAACATATCGCTAATGGACCAACGAATATCCTTCTGAACAAGATTCTGTCTTCGGACAAGGTGAATCGTGCTGCCTTTGTGTGTAGGGATCTCGATTCTTTTGGATCTCAGGGGAGCTTCTCGTTCTTCAAATAGTCTATGTATTTGTTTCTCCAATCCTAGGTCAAACTTGTGGAGTTTATCTCAGTGTGGCCTTCTTTGACCACCGATCTCATGAGTTGTACGACAAGCCCCGAATTGAGTTCGTTGTCTTCGATCGATGACCCTAGGTTTGCGAGGGCATCAACCTCACTATTTTGATCTCGAGGCACATGTTGTTAAGTCTATTCCTTGAATTGGTGTAGAGTTACCTGTAGCTTATCCAGATATCTCTGCATTCGTTCTTCTCGAACTTCAAAGGTTCTGTTAACCTGGTTCACCACGAGGTGGGAGTCGCATTTGTCCTCGATCACCTCTGCTCCCAAGCTTTTGGCTAACTCGAGACCTTCAATCATGGCCTCATATTCAGCCTCATTGTTAGTCAATTTTATAGTTCTGATAGATTGTCTAACCACGTTGCTTGTTGGTGGTTTTAGCACGATGCGAGTTCGAACTCTTTTGCGTTTAAAGCACTATCCGTAAAGAGAGTCCAGATTCCCGAGGATGTACCCGAGTTTACTAACAGTTCTCTTCCAACCTCGGGTACTAGGGCCGATGTGAAGTCAGCCAAGATTTGATACTTGATGGCTATTCGGGGTCGATATTCGAAATCATACCCGCTAATTCCTACGACCCATTTGGCAAACCGTCCCGAAAGCTTGGGTTTATGCAGAATATTTTGAAGTGGATAAGTTGTTACAACACATATGAGATGGCATTGAAAGTATGGTTGTAGTTCCTAGAGGCGCATATCAAAGCGAGCGCCAATTTTTCTAGATAGATACCTAGTTTCGGCCTCACCTAAGGTTCAACTAACGTAATAGATAGGGAATTTCGTACCTTGTTCTTCTCAGACCAAGACTCCACTTACCACTATCTATGATATTGCTAAATACAAGTAGAGTTGTTCGTCTGCCCTCGGCGCGTGAAGCAGCAAGGGGCTCGATAAGTACTATTTAAGCTCCTCCAAGGCCTGTTGGCATTCCGGAGTCCATGTGAATTTATTCTTCTTCTTCAGCAACGAGAATAATCGATGACTCTTATCAGAGGACTTGGAAATGAATCGCCTCAGGGCAGCTATGCACCCCGTTTACCTCTGCACGACCTTTACGTTTTCTACTACTGTGATTGTCCTTGATAGCTTTGATTTTGTCGGGGTTGATCTCGATTCCTCGGTTGGATACCATGAATCCGAGAAACTTGGCAGAGCCGACCCCGTACACACATTTTTCTAGGTTGAGCTTTATGTTGTATTTCTTCAGTATACCGAAAGTTTCCTGCAAATGCTTCAAATGGTCATATGCTCGCAGGGACTTAAGTGACATGTCATCAATATAAACCTCCATTGATTTCCCTATTTGTTCTTCGAACGTCCGGTTTACTATGCGTTGATAAGTTGCACCAACATCTTTTAGTCCGAATGGCATTACATTATAGCAGTAGGTGCCATACTTAGTGATGAACGAGGTCTTTTACTGATTTTCCGTCTTAATCTATATTTGGTTGTACCCGGAATAGGCATCGAGAAAACTCAGGATCTCGTGGTCGGTCGAGGAATCGATCATGTGATTGATATTAGGCAAAGGAGAAGAATCCTTGGGGCATGCTTTATTTAGATCTTTGTAATCTACACACATTCTAAGTTTCTTTCCCTTCTTAGGGACTACTACTATGTTTGTTAACCATTCGAGATATTTTACTTCCCTAATAGATCCTATTTTAAGAAGTTTGGTTACCTCGTCTTTGATGAAAGCATGTTTGACCTCGGACTGGGGTCTTCATGTTTGCTTCACAGGATGGAACTTCGGATCCAGGCTTAGTTTATTAGTGGTGATTTCAGGTAGGATCCATGTCATATCAAGATGGGACCAAGAAAAGCAATCCATGTTAGTTTTAAGGAATTGAATAAGTTTTCCCCTAAGCTCAGAACTAGCCCCGTGCCAGGTATACCTTTCGTTTGGGCTGATGTTGGGTCACTATGATTTTTTCCAGCTCTTCGACCATCGACTTGGTGGCTTCGGAATCATCAGGGACTATGAAGGATCGAGGGATCCCATAGTCATCATCATCGTCAATCCCCTAATTCTCTGATTAGGTCGAGGCCGGTGTCTGTGGTTGCTATTTAGCCTTCTATTTTCCTTTCGAGTTTGACCATTCCGTTGACGAGAGTGCCAATATAGGTATCACTTCATTGACGGTAAACATTTCCTTGGCAGCGGGTTGCTCCCTGTAGAGTGTTTTGATTCCCTCTGATGTCAGGAATTTTAGAACCTGCTGAAGGGTCGAGGGCACTGCCCCTCATGTTGTGGATCCACGACCTCCCGAATAGGGCATTATACCTCATATCTCCCTTGATCACATGGAACTTCATCTCTTGGATGGTCCTAACCACGTTCACCGGCAAGATTATCCCGCCTTTGGATGCCATGTTGATGCCGTTTAGTACTCGGGCCCCGAGCACAACCTGATCCTGTAGGTCGAGTTATTCTACGAACCTCGATAGAATGATGTTTACCGAGCTACCTGGATCAATTAAAACACATTTAACTTGAGTCTTGTTCATAAGTACAGATATTACCAGTGCGTCGTTATGGGGTTGCATGATCTCTTCTGCATTCTCGTTATTGAAAGACAAGGTTCCTTCCGGTACGTAGTCCCGAGTTCGCTTCTCCTTTGTGATTGACACCTTGGTGCGTTTTAATACTTGTCCTTGGGGAATATCAACCCCTCTAACAATCATCTGAATCAGGTGTTGTGGCTCTTCTTGCTCGTTTTGTCGGTTTGAATCTCTATTTCTGAAGTGATTTTTGGCTCGTTCACTTGAGAATTCCCGAAGGTGCCCATCGTTGAACAATCGTGCTACCTCCTCCCTTAGCTATTTCTAATATTCTGTTCTATGGCCATGAGTGCCATGATACTTGCACATTTGGTTGGGATTCCTCTAGGATGGATCGGTATACGGAGGTTGAGGCCATCTAGTATCTTTGATACGTCCGATGGCTGATACGATAGCGGATGTATCAACGTTGAAGTTGCATTCTGACAGTCGTGGTGCTTCTTTGGGCTCGACATTCCTGTCAAAACCATTCTTTCTCATGAGCCCTCGAGAGCTCTGACCTTGATCATTTCTCCTTTCACCTCGGAAGGGGTTGCGCCCAGGTCCGTTGCCTCTTCGATCTCCATTCGTTGTTCGATCGTGGTTCTCGATCGATGCCCATTTTGACTTTTTCGATGGGCCTGATAGGATAAACAGACCTGGAAGGAGTCCCCATCTGGTCGTCTTCGACCCTAATCTTCGATTGGTACCGATTATGCACATCGGCCCAATTAACAGTTGGGTATTCGATCAGGTTCTGCTTTAATTATTGTGAAGCCACCGAGCTTCGTACGTTTAGTCCTTAAGTGAAGGCCTAAACGGCCCAATCATCGGTGACTGGTGGTAGATCCATACGTTCCATTTGGAACTGAGATACAAACTCTCTGAGCATCTCGTTATCTTTCTATTTTACTTTGAAGAGGTCCGACTTCCTAGTCTCGAACTTTATAGCTCCGGCATCTGCTTTAACGAAGGAATCTGCAAGCATGTCAAAAGAATCAATGAAGTTGGGTGGAAAATTATGGTACTATATCATCGTTCATTTCGATAGGGTCTCCCCAAATTTCTTCAATAATACGAACTCGATCTCATCTTCCTCTAGATCATTCCCCTTAATCGCGCATGTGTAAGAAATGACATGCTCGTTGGCATTGTTCATTCCATTATACTTGGGAATTTCTGGCATGCGGAACTTCTTGGGAATTGGTTTAGGAGCCGCGCTCCGGAGGGGGAGGGGAGGATTTTGCACGAACTTCTTTGAATCCAAACCCTTCAAAATCGGTGGTGCAAAAGGGATTTGATCAACCCTGGAATTATAGGTTTCCACCTTCTTGTCATTTGCTTCAATTTTATTCTCCCCCGATTCAACCCGCTTCATCAGCTCCTCGAGCATTTTCATGATTGTGGGGTCGGTCCCTAATTCATTTTCGTTTGATCTCCTTGACACTGATTCGACCCTATGGATAACTTCCAGCGATGGCTCGGGCTCGATCCTGCTCGGTGCATGGTTTTGGTTTTTCTGTTGTGTTATTGTAGTTTGTTGAGCCTGCAACATTTCGAATATCACTCGAAGGTTGATCCAGCCTTCTTCACTGCCCTGTGCACTCTGACCGGCTGATCGAACGTCGCTGCGAATGCTACTCTCGGGATCGACGGCTAAATTTGCATTAATGGCAACATGGAACTGACGTCGATTGGGTCTATGGCCAGGACTCCATCGAGATCAATTGGAGGTACTTCATTCCCCGGGGCGGCTATGTTGTCATTTTCGCCATGGAGACCAAGGCCATTGTCTGTGTGTGGGTGCTGCTTGAGTGTTCGACATGCTGATCCGGAATCAAAGATACTCACAAGAACAAGTATAAAATAGTGTGTGTTACGAAAGTTAGTACCAGGCAATCACTATTATCCTTAGCCCCACGGTGGGCTCCAAACTATTTACCCTAAAAATAGATAATAATTGAATTTATATGTGGTTTTAAGGATATGTAACTTCACTTGGCACAAACTGAGAAAATATGCAAATTTGTAATGAAATTGACTGTAAAGAAGAATAAAAGCAAACCAAATGAGATGTGCAGTTTTGGCCCTCGAGCTAAGTTATCCCCGAACCAAACGAATAAGTAAATGAGATATAACAAAGTAACAGAGTATTGAGAGCTTAAGAAAAGAGTAGTATATTGCTTTGTATCGCGTTAATATGATGCTTTTACAAATGATCAGACCCCCTTTATATAGTAGGGGAGTCCTACTTATGGTACAACTCTAAATACAGTAAGAAATCCCATGATTGGCTAATTAATCGATGTCATCTTGATACGTGCCGAGATTTTCGCAGTGATCCTTGCTCGATTACGGATATTTCGGCTTACCGTTACTTGACCAAGTAAACTTCCATCGGTCTTGCTCGATCTCCGTTCTGCTTGGTCTCGACCTTTATCGGTCTCTGGATTACGGGCTCAGCAATATAACTTCGCACTATGACTCGTTATAATCACGAGGTCGAACCGTGACCTATCATAATCCGATCTCGATTAGTCATAAGAAGAGCAGATCCATTCTGACCGTATACAACATTCATTCACCTTTTCATTTCTCTCAACGTATTTATGCATGATAATGTTCTCGTACTTATCAAGCCGTGCCATTTATTTATTTGATCTTTCAAAAATAAATTTGAAAGAACTATTTTTGGTAAATAACGTGCAGGACCACTAAGTCATCCTGTTTGAGGGATCCTAACTTACTTAACCAAGAAAATCCAAATATATAGATAGAGAGACTGGGAGTAACACATTGGCTTGTTGTGAATGGGCAATTCAGCTTTATATAAAACACCCCATTTTGAGTTTAAACTTTAAACAAGAAAGGATTGGTTGATTGAAAGAAAGATGCTTGATGACAAAATAAAACTAATAAAGGTCCCAAGGGGGACATCCCATAAATACAAAAATTAGATAAATAAAAACCAAAGGACCCTTTCAGTTTTCGTCCTTTTCGTTGATTTCATTTAAAAACACTAAATTTTGGATTAAGGAAAGCAGGGAAGGGTGGTCCTGATGATTGCTGGTTGGGCTATCAATTCATTGAATTGTCTCTGTGTGAATATAGTATATATATTTTTATATGACAGTTTTATTATTACAGTTTGGTGTGGAGTTTTCCATTTCCCGAATGATGTTCTTATTTTACAGATCAAAAAAGAAATATAAATAAATAAATAAAAAAGAATGCACTCAAACGTGTGATCTAGCGGTTAATAAAGTAATTTAAAATCATAAGAAATCACGGTTTTCAAAGTAACCTGAAACCTGCGCTTGCTGATGTAGCAAGCAGAGGGTGGAGACGGATATAGCTAGTAACTTATGGGTTCATGTGCACTGTGAACCCAATAGTTTTTTAGACGTTATATACATGTTAAGAAGTCTGCTAGATATCTATAAATATTTGATAATAAACTCAGTATTAATGTATATTAACTTGAGATCGTTATATGAATTCATAAACTTCAAATTCTGGATTTGGCTGCTGGAAAATTTACTCTACAAAATTAATTTTTGCCTCCTAAGGCCTGGTTCAAGTCCTTTTATTCTGAAAATATTTTTTGCCAAATGGATGTATTAAACCACCTAAACAGATGAATGCATCTAAAATACTTTTTCAGCTTTACATATTTTGGAGTGTGTGTTTGGTCGTTTGTTGTTTCTTTGAGTTTGAGATAACTAATAAGCTAAAAAAGCTCATTTTTTGTTCTGTGATTAGGTTGTCGAAAGAATCTATTTGGTCTAAATTAGTTCAGAGTTCTACCTACCTCATCTACCCGAATGAGAAAAAATAAGAAAGATGAAAGATTACATGTAGAGCTAATTAAGAAAATAGCAGACTAAGTCCCCACACAATAATTAATGGTTCACTGTTTCTCTCATTTTGTCTATTCCCCACTAAAAACTAAGTCAAAATGGGCATCTGTACTTCTACCAGTATATATGGTATTCTTTGCGTAATTTTAACGTTGCTTCCTCTCTTTGATTTTCTAGTCTTTCAACCCTGTCTATAGAGACGAGAGACTAGACTCACCAAGTCAGCAACTAACAGTGTTTAATCTTTGGCTATTTAAGTTGTGCAAATAGAAGTAGATCATCTAAGTTTAGAATGGCTCCTGGAGGTGGTGCTAGTTGCAAGGAAATTATAGAAACATGGCAAAATTTTATAAGTTGTGACACAACAAATACACAGCTAGAGAAAAGTATTACATGTCTTGGTGAAAAGTTTCGAAAGTCTTCAATTCATAGTGTTCATGAGTTGCTTGAGTGCCCAATCTGCACAAGGTCCATGTATCCTCCAGTTTACCAGGTTAGTACTCCTCTTTATGTGGTTGTTCACATATGCTCTCAAATTCTTTATATCTATTCT
The DNA here is from genome assembly GCA_005239525.1 of Nicotiana knightiana. Classification (NCBI taxonomy): domain Eukaryota; kingdom Viridiplantae; phylum Streptophyta; class Magnoliopsida; order Solanales; family Solanaceae; genus Nicotiana; species Nicotiana knightiana. The sequence goes on from ML415271.1 coordinate 91,082, forward strand.
TTTCTTGTAACGGTTGTGTCTGGACTAACTTGCGCGCACCTAGACGGGTACAGTTGCCAGGTGACTTTGTCAACCAAGGCTTAAGCAAAAGAAAGATGACTCAACATAGTAACTTGAAAGGGGTTGCTTTTGCTAACCTCCCCTAAAATAAATGGGTTGCAATTTGAAGTTTATACTTTGAAACTGCATATTAGGTTTATAACAATAGTCGTGGACTGTTGAACAAACTCTAGATGTCACCTATAATGAAGTAGTTTATTACTTACCTATAAATATAGCTTTATTTGCTGATAGATAAGCACTTGTATTTTGTATTCCAGTCTTTTTTTCTCATATTAAATAATCCATCTAGTGTCCAAATGGCCATACACTATGCACCAACTGCAAGACTGGAGCACATAATTGCTGTCCTACTTGCCAAGGTGAACTTGGAAACATAAGGTGTTTAGCCTTGGAGAAAGTAGCAGAGTCATTGGAATTGCCCTGCAGACATCAAAATCTTGGCTGTCACAAAATATTACCCTACTATCGGAAGCTCAAACATGAACAACGTTGTAAATTTCGGCCTTACCATTGTCCTTATGCTGGATCAGAGTGCTCCATAAAAGGGGACATTCCGACACTCATGTTACATCTTAAGGAGGACCACAAGGTTGACATGCATACTGGATGTACCTTCAATCATCGATATGTCAAATCAAATCCAGAGGAAGTTGAGAATGCAATATGGATGCTCACAGTAAGTCTCTGCTACTTTTAACAGTTAGTGGTAAATGTTGTTCTCATGCATCAAATTCCTTGTTTTCAACTGATGATGTTCAAATTGATAGCTACTTCTATAAAAAGATTTGGGCGAAGCCACATGGTGTTTAGGGGGAACTGACTACCCTTCTTCAAAAAATTGCACCTGTGTACGTAGGTAAAATATTACATTTTAGAGCTATATAACACATATTGAACACCCTTTTATCGGAAAATTTTCTCATTTATTTTAAATTTGAGCATCCTTAAAAAAATTTCTAACTTCGCCACAAGCGAATTTAGGAATTTAAGAGTTAGGCAGCTTTTGCGCTAAACTTTCAAGGGGACAAAATTGTGAGGACCCAAAGGTGTCGGAGCGACAATAAGTTGACAGTTGGGCCTGGGTCGTTACAAAAGCCTTAAATTTCTATGTTACGGCTCCTAGATTGCACAATTAACATCTTTTACACAATGCTGCAGGTTTTCGACTGTTATGGAAAACAATTCTGCTTGCACTTTGAGGCATTTTCACTTGGTATGACACCAGTTTACATGGCCTTTCTACGTTTTATGGGCGAGGAGAATGAAGCCAAAATGTTCACGTATAGTCTAGAAGTTGGTGGTTTTGGCCATAAATTGACATGGCAAGGTATTCCAAGGAGTATCCGAGACAGCCACAGAAAAGTTCGCCACTCTCAAGATGGACTTATTATTCCAAGAAGCTTGGCACTTTTCTTTTCTGGTGCAAATAATGGACAAGAGCTTACATTGAAAGTCACAGGTCGTATATGGAAAGAGCACTAGAGAAGTTAGCAGTGCATAGTCAATTGTACAGTGACAATTTTTCAGAAGCTCTTAAGTTTATACTTTGCCTTTTTGCGTATGTTGTATATCATATCAGCTCAGGATCTCTTATGATTTATGAAGATAAATATACTTATAAGGTAATAAATTATTTACCTTGTCTCCCAAAGAAAATAATAAATCAGATAATATTATGTAGTTATGTATTACGGTGGTTTCATTAATGGAAAGAAACAATTTTTATTAGAAGTTTCTATGGCAATTATAATTTATGGATAAGTCCCTAGGATTAAAGTATTTGTCTAAGAGTCCCTAGCCTACCTATAAATACGCATGTGACTCCATCAGTCTGATATTCTACGATAGGCAGTGGCTAGAAGGCTCCTAGGTTTTCTATCAAAGTTTTACAAAGTTAATTCCCTACATCACTTAAACAACAATGGCTGAAGGTACGTTCCTACTAATATTCCATTGCATTGGTTCAATGTGTTCGAATTTTTACGTCGTGGTATCAGAGCCTGCCTTTTAACTATGTTGTTCGGTATCTAGTTACGTTGATGGTGATTAAAAGGTAGATCAAGATAATCCTTTTGATGGGTGCTTCCTTTAGTTATGATAGATCTACACGTCAGCATAATACGTGGTTTAATAGGTCCTTAGAAAATTTTATTATGCCAATTGAATTAATTTATTTTCAACTCTCTGTTTCAATTTTCGTTTTGGATTGAAGTTGAATTCTTTCATTAAATGTATCCACAGAAACCGAGACTATCTTTATGGTATTTGTCAATTTTCTTTATATACTCTGTAATCACTAAAGGGATAGGCTAGTTGTTGATTTTTGGATTGGAAACCAAAGAATATTATTGAGTTTAGTTATAAGAATTTATTTTTCTAGTAGGCTATTATATCTTTTGGGCCATAAAATATAATTTTTGTTTCTTGGGACATGAATCCGCTTATTGCCTTAGTAAAACTTTAGAGCCTTTTAAATATTTTTTTAAAGCCACTTAGAAATTAAGGCTTTATTCCCGACGCACTTTCTGCCTAACCAATTTGCATAAGATTGCAAACTATGTTTTCATAAATTAGCTACAAGTTCTTATAGTATTCTGACTATTTATAAGAATGGAGTTACTTTTGTGCTTGAGGTTTTAAAGCATTATGCTTAAGGAACGTGTGTACTCATAGTGAATCTAATCAATGTACTGTTTGATTTGATTATAAAGCTTAACTATTTTGAGATGTCATATGAGTTTTCTTCTATGTGATGTACTTAGGAGTAGCTACAGTTTGAGATGTATTTTGAGTGTGTGATATAAAAGAAATTAAGTTGTTTAATCACATAAAGTTTAGTGATTAAAGTTGTAATGACATTTTAGTCCAGTTATCTCATTAAGATGGTAACCCGGCCCTACAGAGAGGTAACCATTTTGGTGAGATTAATTGGTATGAGATAGTAAACTTTCAAGTTAAAAATTATCTTATGCCCACAGGTACAGACTAATTTTTATGTGTTTTGGTCTACTAGTCTAATAAAGTAAAGTAAATTATATGCATAGATTGCAACCTCTGCCCACAGGAGAGTCCGGAATTTACTTAGAATCGGTATTTTATGCGATTCACCTTTGTTGGATTATACTTCATAGCTTATGTATGTTTATCCTTGTTTTGCAGTCTTTATCGCTTTTCCTACCGCTATTTTTGATGAGAATGCTCGAATTCCAGTGCTTTCTGGTAACAATTATGTTGAATGGAAGGAGAAACTCCTTCTCACTTTAGGGTGCTCGGATCTGGACCGGGCACCCCGTGTAGAAGAACCACCTATTCCTACGGAATCAAGTACGCCAACTGCTAAGGCTAATTATGAGCGGTGAAAGCGATCTAATTGCTTAAGTTTAATGCTCATAAAAGCTCACATAAGCCAAAGCATTAGGGGTTCTATCTCTGATAGCGATAAGGTCAAAGCTTATATGAAGGTAATTGATGAACAATTCGTCCACTCTAACAAGGCACTGGCCAGCACCTTTATGAAGAGGCTCTCAAATATAACTTTTGACAGAAGTCGTACAATGTGTGAGCACATAATGGAGATGAGAGACATTGCTGCTAAACTCAAGTCCCTTGAGGTTGATATGTCTGAACCATTTCTTGTGAATTTCATTCTTAACTCACTTCTTGCGGGATTTTGTCAGTTCAAGATTTCTTACAACACACATAAGGATAAATGGTCAATCAATGAACTTTTGACCATGTGTGTTCAATAAGAAGAGGGGTTGAAGCATGAGACACCTGAAAGTGTTAATATGGTGACTCATGGTAAGAGAAATGTAAAGAAGGTCAAAGTGTTCCCATAAAAAAAAAAATCTATTTTGACAAAGATGTTTGCCGTTTCTGTAAGAAGAAGGGACACTGGAAGAAGGATTGCATGAAAGGTAATTTTACCTTTGTATGTTATGAATCTAATTTTACTGAAGTTTCTGATAATACATGGTGGATCGATTCTGGTGCAACAATTCACATTGCCAAAATCATGCAGGGCTTTCTAACTCAGAGGAAGCCGATAGGAAGTGAACAATATGTCTATTCTAGAAATAAGACGCGTTCATGTGTGGAAGGGGTGGGGACTTATAGGCTCATTTTGAAATAAGGTTTTCACTTAGATTTAGAAAATACTTTTATGTTTTAGACTATTCTAGAATTTAATTTCTCTTTCAAGACTATCTATTAGTGGATATGATTTGAATTTTCATTATCCTTCTGTGAAACTTTTCAAAGATAATAAAGTTATTGGTTTTGGAAATTTGAATGGAAATTTATATAAACTTGAGCTAGACCCCACATTTGAATGCAATGTTTTAACTTTGCATGACAAAGAAATTGACACTAAGCAATATATTGTCAGTGAGAACTCATCAAGTCTTTGGCACAAGAGATTGGGGAACATCTCTATTGATTGAGTCAAAAGGTTGGTTAATGATGGAGTTCTCAAAGCTCTTGATTTTTCAGACTTTGGGACTTGTGTGGACTGCATAAATGGTAAGCAGAGCAACAAATAAACTAAATATGCCAACAGGAGTTCTCAATTACTTGAGATCATACATACAAGCATATGCAGACCTTTTCTTACCCCTTGCTTGAATAATGAGAGATATTTTATCTCATTTATTGATGACTATTCAAGATATATGTATCTTTATTTTCTGTTTAAAAAATCAAAGGCACTTGATGCTCCAGAAGTAGAGAAACAAATTGGTGCTCAAATCAAAATTGTAAGATCTAATAGGGGTGGAGAATATTATGGTAGGTACATAGATAAGGTACAAGTTAAGGGTCCATTTGCTTAGTTCCTTGAAAGTGAAGGTATAATTTTTCAATATACCATGCTAGGAACGCTACAACAAAATGGTATGGCAGAAATAAGGAAGCGGACATTAATGGATATGGTAAGAAGCATAATTAGCAGACAAGTTTACCTTTATCCTTATGGAGTGAAGCCTTAAAACCTCTTGTCTATATTTTAAATAGGGTTCCATCCAAAGCTGTCCCCAAGACACCTTTTGATTTATGTAAAGGATGGAAACCTAGTTTAAATCATTTACGCGTTTGGGGATGTCTGTGAGCACGTGATTTTTACCTATCGTATAATCCTACAAAAATCTCAATGAATTAATTGGTTTTATGGATCTTTATTGAATTTTAATGCTATTAGTGAATTTATTTGGCATTATGTAGCCATATTTCGGTCTTTAAATCCATAAATAATTTAAAATGACATAATTAGGTACATAACCTTTAATTGTTATTTAAATGATAGCAAAACATAATTACCTGATATAGAATAGGTTAATGTTTAACTTCTTGGTTTAATTACTTTTTCATTAACAAAAATTGTGAAAAGAATGGTGTGATTTTTAATTAATTAATTTGTAAAGCTAGACAAAGAATAGGTTAAAATTAATTAATACATTTATTTTTAGCTTTAATCTAATTTAAATTAATTAAGTAAGTTTAGATTGGCCAAAAATGGAGTAAAAACGGACCTGGGCTGGAATTGCCCATGCCCAAGATCAATTACCCACCAACGACCCAGGCCCAAAGCAAATCTGCTCGGTCCAGACCCTAACCCCTCAAAAACGACCCCGTTTTAGCTCCCCCTTCATCCCAGCCGTTGGATCCTTTTGATCCAACGGTCCTAAACTAACAACCCACTAACTATATATATGTCCTAACTATCCCCACCCCCCTCCATTTGACCCAAAGTATTACACCCCCTTGACCATCTCTCTCCCTCCATTCTCTAAGGTCCACCGGAACCGTCGTCCCCCACCGTTCGACCACCGTTCCTCCGCCTTGCTCCGCCGGTCGAAAATCGCCTCCGGCGGCGGAGCTCAACCAAATGACCCCAAATTTTACCAGACCATATCCTCCTCCTCCTCAGTCACCTCCCACCATCTATTTCACCAAAATCCCACCCAAAATCTTCCAATTTCAGATCTAGGATTCTGAAACTCTAGTTCTCCTATGCTCGCTGATTCAAGGACCTTCAACGACTCGGACCTTCATGAGTCAATTGCTCTTGTGAAGACAAAGAATTCAACCCGCGCTGAAAGCCATCATTGCCATTGTGGATACAGAAAAGAAAACGAAGTCCCTCGGCCAGGATAAAGGAAAGGCCAAAGAAAAAAAGAAAACAAATCCCCCCGGCCAGGATAAAGAAAAGGGCTAGGAAGACAAGAAATAGATGGCACTAGCTAAAGAAGTTGTCCTTTATGTTCCGAGGGCTCCGCAAAACAGACAACTTGCCTTGAGCCCTCCCAGAAGATTAGAACTGAAATCAAAGCCGCAGAGAGTGTATGTGCCGAAGGGGACATATATATTGAAAAATCTGGCCATCCTACCTAAGCTGAATGAACCTCTGATCATCAGCCGCCGGCCGCAAATCCTGATAAAAAATACAACTACTGTCCCCGGGAATTATGATCAAACAATGGTAACATACAAAGGGAAAGAGGTCATAGGGGAAGTCAACGAAGCAAAACCTACTGGGAAATATCATAACCCAGAGGAGTTGAATAAAGCCAAGCATAAACGCTTTCCCCTCAAAAAATCCATCACTGCCGAATAAGCTGAAGAGTTCTTCAAGAAAATGAAAATGTCTGAACATGCCACAATTTAAGAACTCAGGAAAACCCCGGATCAAGTTTCACTCTTGTCTCTGTTGATGGGCTCAAACGAGCATAAGAAAGTGCTCCTAAAAATGCTGAATGAAGCGTATGTGCCAGCTGAGACCTCAGTCGAGCAGTTAGAGAGAATGGCTGAGTGCTTCTTCGAAGTAAACAAAATTTCTTTTATCCAAAATGACCTACCTCCTGAGGGGGCCGCTCACAACAAAGCCTTACACTTGACAGTTAAAAGTGAAGGATATTACGTGAAGAGATTTATGCTTGACGGAGGATACGGGGTAGATATTTGCCCCCTGTCAACACTTCAAAGAATGGAAATTAGCACTAAGAGAATCAGGCCAAATAACGTTTGTGTCCGTGCCTTTGACGGTATCAAAGGGACACCATTGGCTAAATTGACATAGTTATGACGATTGGCCCTGTGGATTTCACGGTAACCTTCCAAATCTTGGATATGGACACCTCTTATAACTTCCTGCTAGTAAGACCTTGGATTCACGCTGCTGGGGTAGTGCCATCTACTCTCCACCAGATGGTCAAATTTGAACATGAGAATCAGGAGATAGTAGTCCACGGAGAGAACGAACAATCAATATACAAGGATCCCTCCGTCCCCTGCCTCGAGGCCAGAGAAGGTAGCGAACATATTGTTTACCAAGCCTTTGAGATTGTGCTTGCTGATCAGCACGAGGAAGGTGTTCCGTGCCTACAACCATCTAATGCGTTAATCATGGTCACTATCGACATGATCCGACACGGGTACAAACCCGGAAAGGGTCTCGGGGTATCCTTACAAGGCATTATGGAGCCAATCTCTCTGCCTGCCACCGAAAAATTCTTTGGCATCGGTTTCCAAGCCACAGATGATGATGTTAAATGGGCCAACGAACGTAAAAACAATGGATGAGACCTGCCTCAGCCAATCCCACACATCACTGAGTCCTTCATCAAACCACAATACGTTGAAGAATAAGAGAAGGCCTTTACGGCCGAAGATGAACAAATATGCGGGGCCATGAGATGAATGTTATATGGGGCTCACATGGTTCAGCCAGGAGAAGGCTCGAGCACCGCAGAGGTGCAATACATGGGTCTGAATGCCAAACTGCAGAACTGGAAAGCTACTCTCTTCCCAATCAGGCGGGAATCTTGGTAGTTCATGTTTTGCTGTCCTTTCTGCACTTCGAGTTATTTCAGGGTGTAACTCGAGTGTTTTTAATTTTATTGTCTTTAAATTCCGATGTAAAACCCCTATTATCTTCAAATTCAATGAAATGAAATCAAAATTTCATCGTCTATTATTCTTTCTGATTTTGGTATTTTTCTTATTTTCAGTCCTAATGATGCGGCCTTAAATAACATGACATTCTTGCGGACCTCATATTCTGATCTTAATACGCTGTCTAATCTCGAAATAATGAATCAAGAACCAGAATACGACGAAGATGAGGCTTTTAGAGAAATAAACAGAGAATTGGAAAAATTTGAGAATAAGCCTAAGCCAAACCTAAACGAAACTGAGCCAGCTAATTTGGGTAATCCAGAAGAGGTTCGAGAAACCATGATAAGTATTCACACTGATGAGAAAACTAGGGACGCATTGATTCAACTTATGTTCGAATTCAAAGATGTGTTCGCTTGGTCCTATGATGATATGCTTGGACTAAGTGTTGATTTAGTGGTACACAAGTTACCAACTCATCCCGATTGCCCACCCGTCCAACAAATGCAAAGAAAATTCAAAACAGATATCAGTGACAAAATTAAAGAAGAAGTCACCAAACAATTAAAAGCCGATGTAATCCGAGTAGTCAGATACACCACATGGCTAGCCAACGTAGTCCCAGTACCGAAAAAGGATGGGAAGCTCCGAGTATGTGTTGATTACAGGGATTTGAACAAAGCAAGTCCCAAAGACAATTCCCTCTACCAAACATCCATATCCTTATCGACAATTGTGCCAAACATGAGGTACAGTCATTTGTGGATTGTTATGCCGGTTATCACCAGGTCCTAATGGATGAGGAAGATGCAGAAAAGACAGCTTTCACTACACCATGTGGGACTTATTGTTGCAGGGTTATGCCGTTCGGTTTGAAAAATACCGGGGCAACCTATATGAGGGCCATGACTGCCCTTTTCCATTACATGATGCACCAAGAGATTGAGGTGTACGTTGATGATGTCATTATTAAATCCAGAACGCAGGAGGACCATGTCCGAGACTTGAGACATTTTTTTGAGCGGCTACGCAAATATGACTTGAAATTGAACCCTGCTAAATGTGCATTTGGTGTTCCCTCCGGAAACTCTTGGGGTTTATAGTTAGCCGCAAGGGCATTGAGTTAGATCCGACGAAGATAAATTCCATCCGAGATCTGCCACCTCCAAAGACTAAGAAAGAGGTCATGAGTTTATTAGGAAGGTTGAACTACATCAGCTGGTTTATTGCGCATCTTACAACCACATGTGAGCCGATATTCAAGCTCTTAAAGAAATATGCAGCGATCAAATGGACAGACGAATGCCAAGAAGCCTTCGACAAAATCAAGAAATATTTGTCAAATCCGCCAGTGCTGGTCCCGCCTGAACCAGGAAGACCTCTGTTCGTGTACCTAACAGTCATGGACAATTCTTTTGGTTGTGTCCTCGGGAAACATGATGTTACCGGGAAGAAAGAGCAAGCCATCTACTATCTGAGCAAGAAATTCACTGGCTATGAAGCCAAATACACTCTGCTGGAGAGAACTTGTTGTGCCCTAACTTGGGTTGCTCAAAAGCTCAGACATTATTTGCTGACTTATACCACATACCTCATAACCAGGTTGGATCCTCTAAAATACATATTCCAAAAACCAATGCCCACAGGAAGGTTAGCAAAATGGCAAATCTTGCTCACAGAGTTTGACATCGTCTATGTCACCCGCACAGCCATGAAAGCTCAAGCCTTGGCCGATCACTTGGCTAAGAACCAGGTTGACGATGAATACCAACCTTTAAGCACTTATTTCCTGGATGAGGAAGTCAATTCGGTCGAAGTAATCTCAGAAGACACTAATATCTGGAAAATGTTTTTCGATGGAGCAGTCAATGCCAAAGGCATTGGGATTGGGGAAATCTTGATTTCGCCCACAGGACAACACTTTCCAGCCACGGCCCGTCTCCGGTTCTTCTCTACAAACAATACTGCCGAATATAAAGCTTTATGGGCATGAACATGGCCATTGATATGGATGTGGAAAAGTTATTGATCATGGGAGATTCTGATTTGATCATCAAGCAAGCTCAGCGAGAGTGGGAAACTCGAGATGTTAAGCTCCTTCCATACAGACAACATGTGGAGGATCTTAGCCAACGATTCAAAGCCGTCGAGTTCAGATATATTCCTCGATGCCACAATGAGTTAGCCGATGCACTGGCTACCCTAGCTGCAATGCTTCCATATCCTGGTAATGTCCACATTGACCCGTTAGAAATTCAAATCATAGAAAGACATGGTTATTGTAACACGGTCGAAATAGAGCCCGATGTCCAACCATGGTATCATGATATCAAAAGATTTTTGAAAATAAAAGAATACCCGGAGCAGGCCAATGGGGATCAAAAGAGAACCATCAGAAGACTCGCCAGCAGTTTCTTCTTAAGCGGAGAAGTGTTGTACAAAAGAACTCCAGATCTGAATTTGTTAAGGTGCGTGGATGCCAAAGAAGCTGAAAATATTATGAACGAAGTACATTCAGGAGTATGTGGTCCCCACATGAACGGGTACGTCCTCACAAAGAAAATTTTGCGAGCAGGATATTACTAGATGACCATGGAAAATGATTGTTTCAGTTTTGTCCGAAAGTGCCATCAATGTCAAATACATGGTGACCTGATTCATGCACCACCCTCGAAAGTACACCCCATGTCAGAACCTTGGCCCTTTGTTGCTTGGGAAATGGATTTCATTGGGCCAATCGAGCCAAAAGCTTCAAGTGGACACAGATTTATTTTGGTGGCCATCGACTATTTCACAAAATGGGTCGAAGCAGTCACTTTCAAAGCTTCACTAAGAAAGCAGTGGTGGACTTCGTGCATTCAAACATTATTTATCGTTTCGGTATTCCAAAAACTATCATTACCGATAACGCTACAAATCTAAACAGCCACTTGATGATGGAGGTATGTGAGCAGTTTCAAATCACACACCGTAATTCCACCCCTTACCGGCCCAAGGCCAATGGTGCCGTCGAAGCAGCCAATAAGAACATCAAGAAAATCCTCAAAAAAATGATCCAAAGTTCTATACAGTGACACGAGAAGTTGCCTTTTGCATTATTAGGATATCGCACGACCGTGCGCACATTAGTAAGGGCTACGCCTTATTTACTGGTTTATGGCACTGAAGCCGTGATCCCTGCAGAAGTCAAAATTCCTTCCCTGAGGATCATTGTCGAAGCCAAAATCGAGGATAATGAATGGGTTAAAACCCGGTTGGAACAGTTGACTCTGATTGATGAGAAAATAATGGTAGCAGTTTGCCACGGGCAGTTGTACCAACAAAGAATGGCCCGTGCCTATAATAAGAAGGTATGGCCTAGGAACTTTGAAGTGGGGCAGGTCGTCCTAAGATGTATCCTCCCACACCATGAAGAAGCAAAAGGAAAATTCGCCCCGAACTGGAAAGGTCCATACATCATAAGGAAATTGCTACCAAAAGGAGCATTGTACTTTGGGGATATCGAAGGAAATGACCCCGAAACGGCTGTCAATGCAGATGCAGTCAAAATGTATTATGTTTGACCTTTTGGTGGTGATACTCATGATCGAAATGACGAAGGCTTTCATTCATGCTACCCCAAACACTACCAGTTTTGTAAACCCTTTGATCCGGTTACTCTTCCTTGATTACCCTCTTTGGAACTTGAAGTGTTGAAAAAAAAAACAAATGATGATGAAAAACAAAAGAAAAATCAAAACAAAAACAACAACAAGTGTTTCCTTGAACTACGTCTGACTTGATTCCGAAAGGATACGTAGGCAGCCTCCCCCTGGGGTTCAGTCACACCAAAATAAAATCCACATTTCCCCAAGAGTTTAAGCTAGGGCAAGCATTAAAATTCGGCAATGATTCGCCCAGAAAGTTCCAAAGTTGTAATTCGATACAAATTCCTTTTACCCCAAATCCTGTTCAAGTCCTTCTAATCGATCGACGAAGAAAGGCTAGAATTGGAGGATACAGTTATTTGGATCTGATGCAAGCAATGAGAGAAACTAAAATGAGAGAGTCTTATCGGTGAAAACCCACACGGGCACCATGAGGCGATGGTGAGTAGAGAAACTAAAAATGAGAGTCTTGTTAGTGAAAACTCGCAAAGAGCACTACAGGCGATGGCGAGAAGAGAAATGAGAGAGGTTAGTGGGTGAAAACCTGACAAGGGCACTACTAATCGAAAAAGAGGATTGGTCACTGATACCGACATGGTCTGGGGCAAGGTTTCTCGACCTCGAGATAGAAAGTCGTGACGAATTTCTGAGAGTCAGATGGTTTATATAGATCAGGCATCCAGTCCAAGACGCATGTCATATTCATTGAAGGCCACATACACTCCAGATAAATCCTTCTTCTCTTTTCCCCTGAAAGGGATATTTCTTGTCAAAATTCATTGTTCTGTTTCTTTGTTATTTTCCTTTCAATCCCTTTCAGTCTGATCTGTCTCTAAGGCAAGGTAAAGAAAAGATGGCAAAACTGATTTACAGGGTTCTCGTTTGACACGTGCCGACATGCAAAGGGCTCCGAGACTTATTAGGGGCATAAAGTCAATCCCGACTGGCCACAACAGCCGACGCTTTAAACGCAAAACTCTTGAAAGGAGAAAATCAAATTAAAATGCCTATAAAGGCAATTGAAGTGAAATGGTGAGTCCCACGTAGCTAACCCTATCGGCAAATTTTGAAAAGCCGAAGTGCTCATTGGAAGGAAAATCAGAAATGAAAGGCCGATGAAGGAAAAGTAAAGATGGAAAAGGTTAAGTCCCATGCGACTAACCGTTGCAACAGAATTTGAGGGGCCAAAACTTCCCCGATACTCTAGAAATCCAAAAGAAAAGCAAGTGAAAGGCCTACAAAGGCAAAATAAAGTAAAAAATTGGGTCCTACATGACCGATAGCCATGGTAAAATCTGGAAAGCCAGAGTCCCCAGAGTCAGAGATGAAACCCAATCCCCATCAAACAAGCAAGTGGTTGTGATCTTTGTCAAAAGAGCTAAGATCAAGCGGTTGAAAATCAAGGCCGCAAAACTAACCAACGTTTCAAACTAACAAATTGTTCTTTGATTGAAGGAAACATGTGTAACTCAAAGCAACCTTGCAAAGGCAAGCGTAACCATAAGAAAGGGCGCAAGAGCTAGAAGCAGCTCTGCAGCAATAACTCCAAAAGGGAAGTTTCTCTAAAATCCTTTCCCATATTTACTCAAAAGAAAAGCAGAAAAATAATGTTGAAATCAGCCCAAAGCTGAAGTGGTATAAGGTCTCTAAACCCTAGATACACCTTTCCCGACATAGGGTACACAACCCCTGGTCGATGTTTTCTTTTCCAACATAGGATATACAACCCCTAGCTGATGATTTCTTTTCCAACGTAGGGTATACACTCCCTAGTTGATGCCGACATAGGGTATACAACCCCTAGTTGATGACTTCTTTTTCCAGCATAGGGTGTACAACCCCTAGCTGATGTTTTCTTTTTCCAGCATAGGGTATACAACCCCTAGCTGATATTTTCTTTTCCAGCATAGGGTATATAACCCCTAGCTGATGATTTCTTTGCCAGCATAGGGTATACAACCCCTAACTGATATTTTCTTTTCCAATGTAGGGTATACATTCCCTAGTTGATGCCGGCATAGGGTATACAACCCGTAGCTGATGATTTCTTTTCCAGCATAGGGTATAGCACCCCTAGCTGATGTTTCTTTTCCAACGTAGGGTATACTCTCCCTAGTTGATGTAGGCATAGGGTATACAACCCCTAGTTGATGATTTCTTTTCCAGCATATGGTATATAACCCCTAGCTGATGTTTTTTTCTCCAACGTAGTGTATACACTCTTTTGTTGATGTCGGCATAGGGTATACAACCCCTAGCTGATGATTTCTTCTCCAACATAGGGTATACAATCCCTAGTTGATACCGACATAGGGTATACAACCCCTAGCTGATGTTTTCTTTTCCAGCATAGGGTATACAACCCCTAGCTGATGTTTTCTTTTCCAGCATAGGGTATACAACCCCTAGCTGACGATTTCTTCTCCAACGTAGGGTATACACTCCCTAGTTGATGCCGGCATAGGGTATACAACCTCTAGCTGATGTTTTCTTTGCCAGCATAGGGTATACAACCCCTAGCTGATGTTTTCTTTTCCAGCATAGGGTATACAATCCCTAACTGATGTTTTCTTTTCCAGCATAGGGTATACAACCCCTAGCTGATGATTTCTTCTCCAACATAGGGTATACACTCCCTAGTTGATGCCGGCATAGGGTATACAACCCCTAACTGATGATTTCTTCTCCAAGGTAGGGTATACACTCCCTAGTTGACGCCGACATAGGGTATACAACCCCTAGATGATGATTTCTTTTCTAGTATAGGGTATACAACCCCTAGCTGATGATTTCTTTTCCAGCATACGGTATACAAACCCTAGCTGATAATTTCTTTCCCAATATAGGGTATACATTCCCTAGTTGATGATATTTTCCAACGTAGGGTATACACTCCCTAGTTGATGCCAACATAAGGTATACAGTCCTTAGTTGATTTTTCCGACATAGGGTACACAACCCCTAGTTGATTTTTATTTTGCAACATAGGGTCTCCAACCCCTAGTTGATTTTGCTTTGAGATATAGGGTATCCACTCCCTAGTCTACAATAACTCCGGGTGCACCGCTCCTAGCTTTTCATTGATTTTAATAATAAAGAAGTGTAGATTTCCTTACAATAACTCACAAAATTTTCCTAAAATTGGGGCAGAAATTTCGTTCGCTTGTTTTGATTTTTGTGCAGATTACATTTTTTGGGATATTGGACTCGAGATGACTAAAAGAAGAAGTTTCGATCCAGAATAATAAAACAAAAAGAGAGAAGAAGATTGAATCCAAAGTGCAGAAACGGGGAAGATATGGACTATTCAGGATGATATTGAAGTTATCCGTTCAGTATATCCTGCCATGATCCGAGGAACGATAAGACGAAACCAGCACCTGCTGCTAACAAGCATCAAGATCCAGGTCAGAGTCAGCAGAAGATCAAGACTCAAGACCAAGTCTTAGATAGGAATCTTGTAACTAGCAGCTGCTAGGTTTAGTTAGTCTTTCGTTTTGTTACTTTGGTGTAATAAGGAGATCAACAGCAGCAACCGCAGTGAAACCACAATTACACTGTAGTCCCAGCTACCAAGACTTCCAGAACTACATTGACATGATTCCTTTATAGCCAAGGATATGTAGGCAACCTTTGAAGCAGAGATCGGTCAAACTTTTCAAAAACGCTTCACCATGGAACATATGAATGGGTAAAATCGTTTATGGCTGTTCATTTTGTCTTTGCCCGAGACCTCTTCGTGTTTCCGAGCAAAGAGGGGTAACTGTGAGCACGTTATTTTCACCTATCGTATAACCCTACAAAAATCTCAATGAATTAATTGCTTTTATGGATCTTTATTGAATTTTAATGCTATTTGTGAATTTATTTGGCATTATGTAGCCATATTTTGGCCTTTAAATCCATAAATAATTTAAAATTACATAATTAGGTGCATAACCTTTAATTGTTATTTAAATGATAGCAAAATATAATTACCTGATATAGAATAGGTTAAGGTTTAACTTCTTGGTTTAATTACTTTTTCATTAACAAAAGTTGTGAAAAGAATGGTGTGATTTTTAATTAATTAATTTGCAAAGCTAGAACTAGGTTAAAATTAATTAATACATTTATTTTTAGATTTAATCTAAGTAAGTTTAGATCGGCCAAAAATGGAGTAAAAACGGACCTGGGTTGGAATACCCATGCCCAAGATCAGTTACCCACCAACGACCCAGGCCCAAAGCAAATATGCCCGGTCCAGACCCCAGCCCCTCAGAAACGACCCTGTTTTAGCTCCCCCTTCGTCCCAGCCATTGTATCCTTTTGATCCAACGGTCCTAAACTAACAACCCACTAACTATATATATGTCCTAACTATACCTACCCCCTCCATTTGACCCAAAGTATTACACCCCCCTTGACTGTCTCTCTCCCTCCTCTCTCTAAGGTCCACCAGAACCGTCGTCCCCCACCGTTCGATCACCGTTCCTCCGCCGGCCGGAAATCGCCTCCGGCGGCGGAGCTCAACCAAATGACCCCAAATTTTTACCAGACCATCTCCTCCTTCTCCTCAGTTACCTCCCACCATCTATTTCACCAAAATCCCACCCAAAATCTTCCAATTCCAGATCTAGGATTCCAAAACCCCAATTCTCCTATGCTCGCTGATTCAAGAATCTTCAACGACTCGGACCTTCATGAGTCAGTTGCTCTTGACTAAGACCAATTGATTCATGTGGGTTTGACTCGTTCTCAAACCCACCGGAGTCCGGCCAAACTCCGGCAAAGCCACCGGAATCCGGTCAAAAAGGCTATACCCCGCTGGTACTTACCTTCTCCATATGTTTACCATTCTTTTCCTTTTCTTTTTCTTTTTCTTTTATGAGACAGAATCCTAGGTATTGTTTAGGATTATTTTTTCTATTTTGATCAATTTACCCTTGGTTACACTAATATCGTTATAATGAAACCATGTTTTTTTACTGTTAGGTCTATTTCTGTTTAGGGTTAGTTTCCTTTCCTTTTTGCTGTTACTGATTAGGTCTAGATCCTTTCATTATTTGTTCATTATTCATGTTTGTGTGCCTTGATGGTTTGACTTCTGTGATGAACCTGTTAGTAGTAATAGGGATTTTGAACAATCATGATTATCGTTAATGTAAATTACCACTGTGCGTGTTGTTTTACCTTGTGTTGATGAGCATGTCAGCCTTTTAGAATTTTACTTAGGCATGAATATTGGTATTGATTAATTGCTTACCCCATCTGAGTGTGTTAAATTAGGTTAGTCAATTAATTAGGTCAATACTTAATCCTGAACCAGTGTATGGTCAATGGATTAACCTAGTGTAACCCTAACCTCAAAGATTAACCTAATTAATGGTAACCTTCTAAAAAATACTTTGCTTAATAAGTTAACCTGGATTGGTAACCTCATAAATAATTAATTAAGTCTTAAAATCTGTTTAAGATAATTAATTTAGGATTAATAAACTGAAGTAAATCAATTAATCTAAGCCTAAGGACTAAGCTGATTGATCTAGACTAATTAACCAGCCTATTAAACTAGAATTAATACCTAATAATGGAATTAACCTAAGCCTAAGTAACTAGTGAGAATGGTTGGAAACCAAATCTAGGAACCTAATCAACTAACCTTTAACTAATTAACCTAACCCTAGTTAAGTAGTGAGCTAACTAGGGATAATCAACTAAAGTTAATAATAACCCCAAGCAAGTCTAACCCTGGTTACCTAATGGTAATTTCATGGACTTCAAGGGGTATATTAGGTATCCTAGGTGTGGGAATCTTGGGTGTAACAACCCAAGAACATTCTAGACTTTTGAAATCAGGTTTTTAAGGGTATTAGGGTCATTTACCAAGGCTGGAATGTTCTGGAAAGATACAGCTGTCCCAAAATGATAGGGTTGACAGCTGTCCCAAAATGATAGGGTTGACAACTGTACTTGTACCTTCCTCAGCTTAATGGATAGGGAATATGATGAGAATATGCTCCCTATAAAATCCCCTATAAATACCTACTCTGTTCTCTGAAAAAAAGAGAGAAGACTTTTGAATAGAGAAGTTCAGACTTTTAGACACTGAAAATCACCCCTTTTTAGTGACTGAAAACCTTCTTTTTGACACTGAAAAAACTCTATTTTACATTATGAAATTACCTTCTTTCTGAAGATTGAATTTACCTTTTTGCTCACTGAAAATCATTTTAAACTCACACGAAAATGGCTCCTGCTTGTTTTGAGTTCTGATCTCAAAGATTTCCCACATACATACTCAAACTTTGGGCTTTTTTTTCTATTGCTATTACTGGTTTTCTGGTTAATTTGTTGTGGTTGTTGCTGAACCTTTATCTTCCTCGCTGTATTGTTGTTTACCTGACCTTTATTTTGTCAGAATTTTGGTTGATTTTCTCTTTAAACGGTATGTAACTGTTTAACCTTATTGAAAGGCTAAAAAAATATGAACTCTGTTCTTCTTTTGCTTGAATCTGTTTCTTCTATAGTTGAGTTTTCTGTTTCTCTAATCTTGTATGAAAAATCTGAAGTAAGATTGAGTGATATGTTGATAATAAATCTGAATATGTATGTCTGAATTCCTGAAACCAGTCTGGTTGTCTTCAAGTGTGTTGATTCAAATATGCAATAAGTATTTTGTAGTTCGATTTTATTTTTGTGTTTGCTTCTTAGTTTATTAGTAAGGTAAATTGCACTAGGGTAGATGAATTTGACCTTTCAATGGTCAAATTCACCTCATAATAGTGCACAAACAGTAGTTTAGCTTGCTGAAAATTATCCTTCAAAGGATATAAAGTGTGTAATTAGGAAGAGCCTTAAGGAAGGGAATCCGAACTCAAAAAATAGTCGGATTCACTCCTCAAAGTGCCAATAGTGGTCAAAGTATTTGACTAAATACTATCCGGAATAAGCATGACTATAAAAGTCTAAACGAAGTAGCATCATTGGACTTGAATCTAACCCCTTCTATGGTCAGATTTATTCCAGCTAATGCACAATAGAATTTTGTTATAGTTTGACATCATTAGAGCCAAATTTGACCCCTATAATGGTCAGATTTGCTCTAAAAGGTGTATCACATATCTATTATTGAGATAGAGATTGCGAACGAAAAGTTGCAAGTGTACAGTGGGTAGAATCTAGATGTGGAGCAGCTAATTAGGATTTCCATTTTCCTTGATATTCATGAAAAAATGTATCTTTTACAGAAGCTGTATTTTCGCTTTAGAAAGTTGTAATTCATTTATGCCTTTTTGGATTCTTGTAATTTAAGGGACTGGACTGTATATTCCTTTTTCTTTTTTGCCTTTTAGGTTACAGTGTTCATGCTAATTTTTGAGGCAGTTTTCTTGAAACTTTGAATCTAGTTTTGCTTTAAAAGGTAGTTCAATGCTAACAGGTGTTCAATCAAAAAAAAAGAAGAAGCTAGTAATCTAATCAATCCGCATGAAACCTTTCGTAAACGTTTATGGGTTTTTTTAAAGCAGTTGTTTAAAATTCTGTTGTTTTCAATCTAAGTGGGAGTTATTAGATTATTTTAGTTCATCTTGTATCTTAAATGTTTATTTTCTGAAATCGATATGGGGATATTGCAAACACACATGAACTTTGATCTCTAGAAACCTGTGATTTAGGCCTTCTAAAACTGACGAGAAATTGCTAATTTGGAACAGTTAAAATTGCTTGTGTTATGTTTCTTCATAAATTACGAAGGTTCAGGAAATGAGTTAGTTATGGCTTCCAAATTTTCAGTAAATAATGTGTTTGTATGTTTGTGTATATATTTACGCCAATGATGTGCTTCTTGATAAACATATTTTCTGCCACTTATCAAATTAGAAAGTAAAGACCTTAAGATTGGATTTAGAACTGAACTTCCTAACTAACATTCTTCTTACAAAAAATAGTCAATTTAAGATGTCCTAACGGGATGAAAACTGAGCTAAAACTAGGCCATAGCCCAAAATTTTCAGGAATATGAGCATAGTAGGAAGTAATTCCTGTCATTATCCGAAGATGCTTAGTCAAATCAGTCCCTAGGACTTAATTTAGGAAGACACATTGGATGTAGTGAAATTCCAACCCGTGTCTGAATTAGGTAATACCTTTATACTTAGATAATGAATTAATCGATCATCAAAGTACACTTTATACGTAACTTTGCATGAAAACAACTAAAATATACCTTTCTTTTCAAATTGTGTATATGTTTACGTAATACAAATGAAGACTCGTAGAGACACTTTTAGGAATGGATTTCTAAAAATTTATCAAAATTGCGTACACGCCCGCGTGACGTGATTTCGGTTTCTTTTTGACAACAAAACAAAAATATGCGCTTGCGCACTTTCCCCCCATATTATTTAATGAGTTCAGTGTCGAGAATTGTGTACACGTCCGCGTGACATGATTTTAGACGCATCTTAAACTCTACGGGTTTACGCATACGTGACCTGTCCCAAAAATAACTTCTTGAATACAAAAGAATAATAAAAAGCGGTAAAGAATTTAAAAAACGCACATAGGTACAAAAGCAGTAATAAACAATTTAGGCCAAGTTTAATCATTAAGCGACCGTGCTAGAACCACGGAACTCGGGAATGCCTAACACCTTCTCACGGGTTAAAAGAATTCCTTACCCAGATTTCTGGTTCGCGGACAATTTAAACAGAGTCAAAATTCCTCGATTTTGGGATTTCTAATAAGCAAATGGTGTCCCGGAACACCGTAAAAATCCGGGTGGCAACTATGAAACTAATAAAATAAATCCCAAAAAATCGAATAATGTCACTTAAAGTGGAAAAACTCCCTTATCCCACCCTTACCGGCGAAAAAGGAGGTGTGACAATGTCCAATTGAAGTGAGGATTTATAACTAACAACTAAAGAAGTTGGATGAAAGAACAATAAGCGGTTATTTTATAGGCTATGCGGTTAACTTTAAGGGATTTAAGTTTTATTTTCCTTCTCATTCTCCTAAAAGTGTTAAGGCTATATATGCTTAATTTCTTGATGAGCATGCAGAGAGTGGGAGTAGTTTGACTCAAAGGGTGGAATTGGAAGAAATAAAGGAACCACCTGTGGTACCTTTATATATTGAAAATTTTGTATGTTGCTCAGAAAAATTCTCATGAATTATCTGAACAAGAATAAGAACAAGTTCAAGATCCACCACCACTTGAGGAACCGCATGAAGATCAACCCGGTTTACCTGAACCCACTGAAGAAGTGTCTGAGACAGTGGAGAAAAAAAATGATTATCGTATTGGACTAAAAGATGATCCATGCTTGTATTCACAAGCCATAAGTGGAGAAAATTTCACACTTTGATATGATGCCATGAAAGAAGAGTTAGAATCTATGGCTAAAAATAAAGTTTGGCATCTCGTCGAATTACCAAAGGGATCCTCTACCGTAGGTTCTAAGTGGGCCTTTATAACTAAAAGAGAGTCATCTGGTAATACCGAACGATATAAAGCCAGCCTTGTTGCCAAGGGTTTTACTCAAAGGGAAGGCATTGATCATCATGAAACCTTCTCTCCAGTCAAAGAAGGATTCATTGAGAATAATCATGAAATTATTAGCTCATTTTGATTTAGAGTTACATAAAATGGATGTGAAAACAACTTTCCTGAATGGAGATCTTGAAGAGGAGGTATACATGTGTCAGCCTGAAGGATTTTGTGATAAGGGCAAAAATCACATTATTTGCAAGTTGAATAAATTCATTTATGGGCTAAAGCAGATTTTCTGCCAATGGTATATTAAACTTCATAATGTTGTTTCTTCATTTGGATTTACGAAAAACATCACTGATCGGTATATATACATTAAGATAAGTGGAAGCAAATATATTTTTATATTTTTCTAGTCCTATATGTGGATGACATTTTGCTTGAAAGTAGTGATTTGTGATTGTTGCACGAGGCTAAACAGTTTCTTATGCATAATTTTGAGATGAAGGATATGGGTGAAGCCTCTTATGTCATATAGAGATTCACAGAGATAGATTCCAAAGATTACTTGGACTGTCTCAAAAGGCCTACATTGAAAGAATTCTGGAAAGATTCGGGATGAACACCTATAGCAGCACCCATAATTAAAGGTGAAAAATTCTCATTGAATTAAAGTCAACAAAATACATTGGAAAAGTAACAAATGAAATACATTCCATATGCTTTGCTTGTTGGGAGCCTTATGTATGCACAAGTCTGTACTAGACCTGATATTGCTTTTGCGGTAGGAATGCTTGGCATATATCAAAGTAACCCTGGTCTTGACCATTGAAAAGCGGGTGAAAGGGTTTTGAGATATTTGCAAGGAACCAAGGATAAGCTCGCATACAAATACTCTGACTCATTGGAGGTGATTGGATATTTAGACTCTGATTTGGGTGGATGCAAAGACACTGGTAAATCCACTTTAGGATACATTTTCCTTCTTGTTGGAAGTGTTGTGTCTTAGAGAAGTGTCAAGCAGACCATTGTTGCAACATCCACAATGGAAGCTGAATTTATAGCATGGTATGAATCTACATCACATGCGTTATGGTTGAAAAACTTTATTTCCGGCCTTAGGATTGTCGATTCCATTTCAAGGCCATTGAGAATCATCTGTGACAATTCAACTGCAGTATTCTTTTCTAAGAATAATAAAAGTGGCAGCCGAAGCAAGCACATCGAAATAAAGTACTTGATGGTTAAAGACTATGTGAAGAAGCAAGATGTGAGTCTATGTTAGTACTACCTTGAAGATTGCTGATCCTATGACTAATGGTCTGCCGACTAATATTTTCAAGGATCATGTAACTCATATGGGTCTTAGTGGCTCAATTTAGCCTTGCTTTGTTCTCTAACAGTTTGTCTAGACATTATGTTTATTTTGATATACATGACAGTGCACACTTTGATTTTTCATGTATTATTTTGTTATCATTGGATCAATAAAGTTGGACTCTGAATGACTTATGTTAAGTTCAGTCATAAAGTTGTTTGACACTTTGTTGGAACATATTATACATTGTAATACATGGAAGGAATTGTTTGCTTATGAGCATGACCGCCATGATTCATGTGATGATATGTTCTAACTAAAGTGATTGTTGCATAACGTTTAGTTGATTGAAAAAGTCTATGGTCATATTATATGTTTATCTCTCATAAAGGATTATTTGATTTTAATATGTGGGTCAAGTGGGAGAATGTTAGAAATTCACTGTCTCTTATAGAGACTTCTATTGTGGCCCATGTATAAGGTAATAAATTATTTACCTTGTCGCCCAAAGGAAATAATATATCAGATATTATTCTGTGGTTATACATATATGGTAATTTCTTTGATGGAAAGAAATAATTTTTATTAGGAGCCCCTAGGGCAATTATAATTTATGGATAAGTCCCTAGGGCTAAAGTATTTGCCTAAGAGTCCCTAGCCTACCTATAAATATGCCATCAGTCTGACATCCTACGATAGACATAGGCTAAAAGGCTCCTAGGTTTTCTGTCAGAGTTTTACAAAGCCAATTCTCCACATCACTTGAACAACAACGACTGAAAGTACGTTTCTATTAATATTCCATTGCGTTGGCTCTGTGTTTGTTTTCGAATTTCTACAGATAGCATATAAGTCATATTCCACTCTGATGTAAAAGGTACACACTACGTAATTTGCATGAAATAAAGTAAATTTATTACTTCTTTTGGTTATTTCTTAACAATTAATAGGAAAAAATGGAACCTGTTGAGAATGATTCTGATTTGTTATGGACTTGTGGTGACAATTTATTTGACGGATATTCCTCAGTTTTAGAGTGGGATAGGCCAAAAGCAAGATTTGGAAAAGCTGTTTGTCGCTAGCTAAAGGCAAGAATTATATATAGAAACACTGAAATTATCATTGTCAATACATTTGTTATAGTTTGAATAAGAAAAAGTAAAGGAAAAAAGAAAAACTGCATGTATATACTCCTAGCACGTAGAATTGTGTGGTTTTAGCGGTTAAATGAGTCCATGCGACTTTTCCGTTTAAAACAGAAAATTCCTTTTCTTTGCAATCTACCAAAGATCCATAATATAGAAACAGAGAGACTTAGCAACAACAACAAAAAAAAAACAAGAAAGAGAAATGCAGCAAATGAAGCATCTCCCGTCTCCTTTGTCTTTGTTTTTCAATCTTTCTGTCTCCCCCTTTTTCCAGATTCATTTTCCAATATAGATTGGTGCTTTCCATAAAAAATTTGGTACGTAATATTTCTCCTATTTATCATTTTAATATTGTTATTATAATTATTCTGTAAATTAGTTAGTAAAACACCTAAAATAAAACATGTTTGGTTCAACGGGATAAAGAACAACGATGATGTCCTTTTCTTCGGTGCTTCCCTTTCATGATTGTCAGCTTTCAAGGACTAAATACCCCCATATGTCTTATTAGTTTTTTGTTACATATTTTTTTTTAATTGTTGGAACTGTATTTTAATCAATATCTTTTGAAAATTTTTATAGGAAATCTGCTGTGTAACATATAAAAATTTACTAGGAAGCATTATATGGATTGATAAAATCAGCATTTGGGAAGAGAGACTGTGCCTTCCATAATTGAACGACAATGTCGTGCTGTGGAGGTGGAGAAGAAGACGTATACAGCGGTGGTCCGCCGTCTAACCAAAATACAGCCCCTCCTAGAACCGGCAATCCCTACGGTGGTATGATAAGGAAAGAATTAGTGATAAGGAAAGAATTAGAGTGTAATTAGGAATGTGTAATATTTTCCTTATTACCTTGTATATTTATTTTCCTTGTTTAGGTCTTGGTCTCCTATTAGGTTTAGGTTTTCTTCTCCTATTAGGTTTAGGTTTTCTCTTATTTCTCTAACTTCTTTGTCTATAAATACTTGTGGAATTAATGAGAAGAGCAAGAGTTTTTTCTCCAATATTGTTCTTTGTCTTCC